>CANXYC010180304.1:0-36918 GCA_948193065.1 Aleurites moluccanus
TATATATATATATATATATATATATATATATATATATATAACCTTATTTTGACAAGAAAAGAGAAGGTGGCCTGGTGGGTGGGAGACTTATCCTCCCTCCCACTAGACCCAACTTCGAATCCCAGGGGCTTTTTTTTTAATACTTTATAAAAATGATTTTCATAAAACACATATTATCTAAAAAAAAATAATACTTCAAATCATAAATCATAAAAAAAAAAAATTCAAGTCATTATATTTATTTTCTGGAACCTCCTTATCTTTGCCTTTGCCTTTACATATTTCTCACTTGCATTTATTGTCCAAAACTCCATATGAGTTGGACTTGAAAAAATGCACTTCAACACTCGACTTCATTGAAGTAAGACAATAAGCTTCTAGCTCCAAATGGCGAAAAGCATCTCCAAAGATTTTGATACACTCATTATGAGTTAGGTGCATTGGTATATGTTCCCAACTCTCAGGCAAAGAATGGATCACAGTTTGGATCTTCTATTCTTCGGTGAATACATGACCAACATCATGAAGTTCACTTATCGTGTTGGACATTTCTCTTAAATGTCTTCTCATATTATGATCAGGACGCTTCTTGTAAGTGTGAAATTTTATTGTGAGCGAATGGAGTTTTGTGATGGACACACCGCCAAACTTAATTTTTAATGCATTCCACATGTCCATCGCATAGTCATAGTTTCTAAACTCCTTCATGATATCATCATCCATTGCACTGAGCAATGTGATGTGAGCCAATAAATTTTTCCTTTTCTAAGCTGCATAGATTTCATAATCCCGCTTATGCTGAGTTGTGTTCTATTTTTGTTCTGGTTCTTTCATGATATGATTCAATGGTTCAAGAGCCTCTTACTTTTTTAATATATATAGTATTTTCATACTCAAAATTTCATAATTGTCTCCACTCAACTTAGTACCCTTGTTAAATTCAGTAATAATATTCTTAGCAGCGGATGTCATATTAACATAAATAGATACTCAATCTACAAGAGACAATATTTACACTATTTCATTAATATTACAGCTTACATACTTATTATTATGCAACCTATTATATATTAAATTAATAATCCACATAAAACTTAGAGTCAAAAGTATACTAAGTATGCAATCATCATCTAGATAATACGTAAAATTAAATATAAAATAAGAATTTATGCAAAATAATATTCAATTATTCCAATCAAGTTTCTTAAAACTATATATAGAATAATTTATATTTATTCCAAAAATAACATCATGTAATAGTATTCCAAAATTAATTACACATAATTAATTGAGGTAATAATTAATTAAAACTAATGCATATTCTATCAAATTTTGGAAAAAATAAAATTATTAAAATTAGGTCCACAAAACCAAACATTATTAATTATAATAGAATAAATGTCCACCAATTATTCTTAAAACAAAAAATTATTTTCAACAAATAAGCTTAAAGAATAAACTAAAGGAAAAATATTCTATTTTAAATTTCATCAAACTCTTTTAGTTTTATCCTAGTCGGAATAGATTTTTTAAAAATTATATCTATATCTTTAGGTAAAGAATTAATCTCATCTCCAATTAACACCCCATTTATCAGAACTATTATCCCACTGCGAAGGACAATTCTCTTTTCTCGCCATTTTACATAAATGGCATGCATCTACAGACCAAAACGGCAAGTTATTTAGCTCGAACGGTAGCTCACACGAGAGGGTGAGACACAGTGCTGCCACATGGCAGCATCTTGTAGGAGCATTGTGCTCCAGTGAAATGACATGATGTTTCGAGGAAACATGGCCGCAAGCAACGAAACTACACGTCATTTTGACGCGAATGACAATAACTTGGTTGTAATACCTGTTAATTTTATTTTATTTTATTTTATTTATGATTGTTTGTTTTGAGCAAATTAGTATTTTAAAAATCTCAGAATTAGGATTGGGAAATAATCTTGTGAGTCAGTGTCATGATCTTGCAGGAGTAATTGGATAAGTATAAAATGTAAAAGTTACAGATTTATATATTTAATTTTAAGTATGTATGGCAGTTTTGTGAATTTTGTGTGTGTAAGGAGGTATGCTTCCTCGACCAGAACATGTTCAACTCGCTATTCCTGCAGTAAGTCTGAGTCTGTTTGGTTGCTTTAAGAATGTTAGAGGCTGAGCGAGTCAAGTAAAAATATGAAAGAAAATATTTCTTTATGTGTTATATAGATAGTGGTAGGACTTCAAGGAGATTGGAGATTGTAGCTCATTGCGAGCTGGTTTAGAGCAAGTTGGCGAGGAAGGTTTTCCAACTCGATAGAAATAGGTAGTGCGAGATGGCTCCTCGATTTTGAGGTGGTTAGAACCTAATCAAGTTGGCGAGGTGGCATTCTGCGAAATAAAATTCTGCGAAGTGGGATTGGTGAGGTGAAATTGCCGAAATGGCATTCTGCGAAGTGAAATTCTAAGAAGTGGGATTGGCGAGGTGGAATTGCAGAAGTGGCATTCTGCGAAGTGAAATTCTGCGAAGTGGGATTGGCGAAGTGAAAAGTGGCGAAGAGGGAAATTAGTGAGGCAGTAGCTTATTTAATGGAGAAGCAGTAGCCATCCTTTTTCACTATAATTTCTTCTTTTTTCTTCTTTTTTCTTCTTTCTTCTTCATTTCTTCTCCTATCTCTCTCCAATCCGTTCTATTTATTTTCTAATGCATTAATACTCAGAATTAGTGCATTAAATCACTAAATTTACTCATTCAAAGGCTTAATCATCATTTCAAGCCCAAATCCTTCAAAAGTTTAGTTTTGGAAAAAATAAGGTGATTTTCTCCAAACTTCTTTTCTCTTTTTAGATTAATATTTTTGGTAGTTAGAATAATTATTATGAGTTATATAGAGCCTTTTATGAGCAATTAAGACTATTAATTATGAGTAGTATGGTAGGTACCAAAATTTATGAGTTTTGATGAATAATGACGTAAATAGTGACTATGTTCATAATTTCAGATTTTCTTTAAGAGATGAATTAAATTGATGTTCGGAAATAATAATAGAAATTATAAGATGGTTAAAATTATAAGGAACCATATTATGTATCATTATTGAGGAAACCCTAATTTGTAGAATTTGGAGATTTTGATTAGGCTTGGACAATTCAAGGAATTGATGAGGATTTTCATCTAATCAAGGTTGAGCTAAATTATGAAAAATTTTGTTAAGAGGTAAGTTATGAATTACATAAATGTATATTTCTACTTATGAGATAAATTATTAAATATTCATGTATATACTTTATGATATGAATCCTTTATTGGATTACCTCCTTTATATAAACACTTAATATATAAAATGACTTGGTTATCTTCTTGAACCAAGATCATGAACAAAACTTTGATATACATGATAAATGGTCTCTTGACCAAATCTGAATTTTGTGAATATCTTATTATAATGACCTATGATATACATAAGTATAGAACGTTTTTCTTAATGAGAGTAAATTCATTGGTTCATGTGCACAATGGGAGCCCAGCTGATAGAGTTTTTATCAGTGTTCCACCTAGAGGGGGCCATGAGCTCTAAGCATATGTCCGCGTAAGCATATGTACACGTTAAGGTAGCAAGGCTACTGATACGTTATGATATGATATTAGTTTTATTTTATATGTGATTTGATAATGCCATCCTTTGCAGGCATTCTTATGTTCTAAATGAGAACCATGATTTGACTTATGATATAATTTGATAGTGCTATTTGTTGTAAGCACTCATATTCTTCTTCAAGTATAAGCTTATGATTCTTTCATGTCTAAGTATATATATATATGTATATGTTCATGATTTGATACTCAGATTCTTGATTTACCTAACGCATTATGTAGTTTATATCTTGTTGAGTTGAAAGCTCATCTCTCTTCTATAGATTTCAGGTGCTAGTGTAGCTCGAGAGAGAGCTAATCCAGAGGATAGAGCTTCTTGATTTCTTCTTCGCAAGAAGCTTGGATGTAATTATGCTGAATATTATTTTATGTATATATAAATTATGTCTATTGAGAAGTACTCTCTTAGAGTTTCGTAGATAGATCTGAATGGTTGATTTTGTTGCCATGGATGGTATTTGTAGATTCTCCTTTATTCTATATTAATGTAAGAACTGTCTTTTGATTGGTAGGGAACAAGCGGAGATGTTATGATATAAAATGATAATTTATAAGATATGATGTTTTGCATTGAAAATGTATGCTATCATGTATGAGACAGGTTTAGTTAAGGGTTTTACAGGTTTATGATAGCCTTATGCCTACCCTTGCTCTAGGACCGTCGCACCAGTGGTGTTAGGGTGTGACAGAGATGGTATTAAAGCTATAGGTTTGTAATTATAAGATAGATAGATAGATGTGCAAGTTCCCTAGTATAAGTGCTTGATTAAGATGACTACGGAGCATAGGATTCATGTCACGTCAATATTGTGTGTTCCTTTGGTATAGATATACGTTAATCTTATGTTTTGAGTCTAAGATTGTTTTATTTATCTTATTAGTATCGAGATGCCTCCGAGGCGAGGAAGAGGACGTGGTAGAGGCCGTCCTATAAGAGAATTAGCTTCTGAAGAAGGGTCAGTGGGTAGAGTGGGAGGTGATGATGTTCCTTCAGAGCCACAAGTAGATGTGGTTTATATGGCCCAGCGGTTGGATCAGTTATAGAGGAACTATGAGATGATAGCTGAGTTCATTACTCAGCAAAGGCAGCAGCAGGCTCCTCCAGTGCATGTAGTTTCGGATGTTCCAGTTCCTCCTATAATTCCTCCACCCCCACCAGTAGTGGTACCTCAGGTTGAGGAAGTTTTATTTGAGAAATTTTTGAAGCTCAAGCCTTCAGAGTACAAAGGTGAGGTCGATCCTACATATTTTCTTGAGGAGATAGAAGAGAAAGTTCAGATTTTGAGGAACCCTAATAGAAGGGCGGTTGAGTTTATGAGATATTTGATAAAGGCCAAAGCTAAAGATTGGTTTAGATGGAGTATTCAAGGTATTCTTCAGGGTCATGAGGAGTTGTCTTGGGAGAGGTTCAAGGAGTTAGTTCTTAATGAGTTTCTTCCAGAAAGTATGAGGGATGCTAAGTCCATTGAGTTTGAGAGGTTGATTCAGACTCTTGGTACGACTGTTTCAGAATATGCAAAGAAATTCAGTCAGTTGAGCAAGTTTGCTCCAGCTCTTGTGCCTACAAAAGCAGCTCGGATTCAGAGGTTCTGTAGAGGACTTATAACTCAATTATTTAAAATTTTTGTTGCTCTTGAGTTTGACTCTTACTCTAAGTTTATGGATAAGGCTAGAGTAATAGAGAATAGAGAGATGGAGGTTAGATAAGAAAGGGAAGAGAAGAAGAAGGCAAAGATTGGAAGTTCCTCCAGGCAGGATAGCGGGGTAAAGAGTATCAGTATCTCGCACCAATCAGCTTCCCAGAGCAGATATAGAGGACCATCAAGGAGATTTCAGCAGAGATCGAATCCTTCCAAATTTGCCTCTCAGATGAGCTATGGTACAGCCAGTTCTGCACCACCTAGGACTTCTAATCCTTCTTGTCCTACGTATGGTAAGCTTCATAGAGGACCTTGTTTCTTCGGGTTAGGTGCATATTATGAGTGTGGACAGCATGGTCATTTGCTTAAGGATTATCCACAGCCTTCTTTTGGAGCTAGACCCCAGTCTTCTCATACTACAGTCCAGATGGTTAGAGAGAGGAGTGTAGATCAGCAGTCCGGCGTTGGCCATGATATTATGGGTAGGACTCCAGAGGCAGGTAGAGGTTCAAGTCAGATTTTTGGACAAGCTACCAGTTAGGCACCTATGAGAAAAGGTAGAGGAAGAGTGTTTGCTCTTACTCAGCAAGAGGCCCAAACTTCTAACACTATGGTCACAGGCATTCTTCCTATTCAGGCTTTGAATGTTAGAGTGTTGTTTGATTCAGGAGCTACGCATTCATTTGTTTCTTCATGTTTTGCTAAGAAATTGAATGTGCCATGTGAATTACTTATGAATGCTTTGGTAGTATCGACTCCTTTTGAGGAAGAGATTGAAGTTCATAATTTTTATACATCTTGTGTGGTTAGCATAAATGGTAAGAGTTTAGAAGTAGATTTGATTGTGTTGCCTGTGTTAGAATTTGATGTGATTTTGGGTATGGATTGGTTATCCAAATATTATGCAACCATAGATTGCAATGGGAAGAAGTTAGTCTTCAAGCCACCTTCGGGTGAGGAGTTTGAGTTCCAAGGGGAACAGAGTGAAGCACCATATAATATGATATCAGCCTTAGGAGCGAAGAGATTGATGAAGAAAGGGTGCCAAGGATATTTGGCTTACGTCCGAGATACTCAAAAGGAAGTAAAAGATTTGAAGCAGATTCATATTGTTAGAGAGTTTCCGAATGTATTTCCTAAAGAGTTACCTGGTTTGCCACCAGATAGAGAGATAGAATTTGGTATTGAGTTGCTATCCAGTACCAATCCGATTTTTATTCCTCCATATTGTATGACACCAGTAGAATTGAGAGAGTTAAAGACTCAATTGCAAGATTTGCTTAACAAAGGATTTATCAGACCTAGCAGTTTACCATGGGGTGCACCTGTACTCTTTGTAAAGAAGAAGGATATTTCTATGAGATTATGTATAGATTATAGGCAGCTCAACAAAGCAACTATCAGGAATAAGTATCATTTGCCAAGGATAGATGATTTATTTGATCAGTTGCAGGGTGCAAGTCATTTCTCCAATATAGACTTGAGATCAGGTTACCATCAATTGAAGATTCATAATGAGGATGTGTTAAAGACAGCCTTCCGAAAAAGATATGGTCACTTTGAGTTTCTAGTATTACTATTTGGATTAACTAATGCACCAACTGCATTTATGGACTTGATGAACCGAGTCTTCAAACAATTTTTACACAAGTTTGTCATTATGTTTATTGATGACATTCTTGTGTATTCAGAAAGTGAAGAAGAGCATAGAGAGCATCTTAGAATTATGTTGTAGACTTTGAGAGAGCATCAGTTGCTTGCTAAACTTTCAAAGTGTGAGTTTTGGCGAGTGTGGGATTTCTAGGGCACATGGTGAGCAAGGAAGGGCTTAAAGTTGATCCTAGAAAGGTGGATGCAATTCTTAATTGGCCTAGACCCACAAATGTTTCAGAAGTTAGAAGTTTCTTGGGTTTGGCAAGCTACTACAGAAGGTTTGTTCAAGACTTCTCTAAGATTGCAGCTCATTTGAGTAAGCTTACCCAGAAACAAGTGAAATCCGTATGGACAGATGCATGTGATAAGAGTTTCCAAAAGTTAAAGGCATGTCTCACCACGGCACCTATCTTAGCTTTGTCATATAGTGAAGGAGGTTATATGATGTATTGTGATGCATCAAGAGTAGGGCTTGGTTGTGTGCTTATGCAACATGGTAAGGTAATAGCCTATGCTTCTAGGCAGTTGAGAAAGCATGAGGTGAATTATCCAATACATGATCTTAAGATGGCTGCAGTTGTGTTTACCTTGAAGATATGGAGACATTATATGTATGGAGAGAAGTGTGAGATCTTCACAGATCAAAATAGTTTGAAATATATATTTCAGCAGAAAGATCTTAACCTTAGGCAAAGAAGATAGGTTGAATTGCTTAAGGATTATGACTGTGAAATATTATATCATCCAGGAAAGGCTAATATAGTGGCAGATGCATTGAGCAGGAAGTCTTTCGGAAGCTTAACCCATATCCAAGTGAGTAGAAGATCATTAGTAAGGGAAATGAAGAGATTGCATGATATGGGAATCAGTTTGGATTTATCGAATTCAGGAGTGCTTTTAGCATATTTCCAAGTGAAGTCGGTTCTCATTGTTCAGATTAGAGAAGCTCAAGACAAGGATCCTCAGTTGGTGAAGCTAAAGAACAATGTGGGATTAGAGAAGGCTCCAGGATTTGTTGTAACTGATGGCATTTTGAGGCTCGGTGATAGGTTATGTGTTCCAGCAGTTGATGGTTTGAGGGATATGATTCTTAAGGAAATACATCATGCTAAGTATAATATGCATCCAGGTGCAACGAAGATGTACTATGACATTAAGAATTCCTATTGGTGGAGTGAAATGAAAAATGATATGGATGAGTTTATGGCAAGGTGTTTGACTTGTCAACAGGTAAAATTTAAGCATCAGAAACCTTTGGGACTACTTCAACAGTTACCTTTGCCAGAATGGAAATGGAAGAGAATAACCATGGATTTTGTTGTAGGGTTGCCAAGGACTTCAAGTGGGCATGATTCAATATGGGTAGTTATTGATAGATTGACCAAGTCAGCTCACTTTTTGCCAGTCAAGACAATCTACACAGCTTCTCAGTATGCACAGATATATATTGATGAGGTACTGAGACTTCATAGAATACCAGTTTCCATCATATCTGATAGAGGTACCCAGTTCACTTCAAGGTTTTAGTAGAAATTGCAAGAGTCTTTGGGTACTCAACTCGATTTCAGCACTGCTTTTCATTCGCAGACGGATGGACAGTCCGAGAGAACTATCCAGACTCTAGAAGATATGCTAAGGATGTACATTCTGGATTTTGGAGAAAATTGGGATAAGCACGTGCCATTGATAGAGTTTGCCTACAACAATAGCTATCACTCAATGATTCAGAAGTCTCCCTATGAAGCTTTGTATGGTATGAGGTGTAGGTCTCCTTTGTGTTGGGATGAAGTGGGAGAGAAGCATATTGAAGGGCCTAAATTGATTCAGTATACAGCAGAAAAGGTTCCACTCATAAGGGAAAGATTAAAGATAGCTTTCAGTCGATAAAAGAGTTATGCAGACCTAAGGAGGAAAGACCTTCAGTTTGTAGTTGGAGACTTAGTATTCTTAAAGGTCTCACCTATGAAATGAGTCATAAGGTTTGGCAAGAAAGGCAAGTTATCTCCAAGGTACATTGAACCATTTGAGATTTTGGATAAGGTTAGAAAGGTTTCATATAGACTAGCCTTACCACCGAATTTGAATAGTGTGCATCCAGTTTTCCATGTGTCAATGCGTCGAAGGTATGTGGCAGATTCTTCTCATGTGTTACAAGTTCAAGCAATAGATCTTCAGAAAGATTTGACTTATGAAGAGGTTCCTACAGCAATTATTGATAAATTGGTCAAAAAGTTAAGGAACAAAGAGATAAAAATGGTTAAGGTCTTATTGAAGAATCAAGTAATGCAGGAGTGCACATGGGAAAGTGAGCAAGCTATACGAGCTAGATATCCCCACCTATTTCAAGTTTAAAGTGAATTCTTTAAATTCGAGGATAAATTTATTAAAGGAGGGAAGAATGTAATACATGTTAATTTTTTTTTATTTTATTTATGATTGTTTGTTTTGAGTAGATTAGTATCTTAAAAATCTCAGAATTAGCATTGGGAAAGAAACTTGTGAGTCAATGTCATGATCTTGCAGGAGTAATTAGATAAGTGTAAAATGTAAAAGTTGTAGATTTATATATTTAATTTTAAGTCTGTATGACAGTTTTATGAATTTTATGTGTGTGAGGAGGTATGCTTCCTCGACCAGAATATGTTCAGTTCGCTATTCCTGCAGTAAGTCTGAGTCTGTTTGGTTGCTTTGAGAATGTTAGAGACTGAGCGAGTCAAGTATAAGTATGAAAGAAAATATTTCTTTATGTGTTATATAGATAGTGGTATGACTTCAAGGAGATTGAAGATTGTAGCTCATTGCGAGCTAGTTTAGATCAAGTTGGCGAGCAAGGTTTTCCAGCTCGACAAAAATAGGTAGTGCGAGATGGCTCCTCAATTTTGAGGTGGTTAGAAGCTAATCGAGTTGGCGAGGTGGGATTGCCGAGGTGGCATTCTATGAAGTAAAATTCTGCGAAGTGGGATTGGTGAGGTGGAATTGCCGAGGTAGCATTCTGCGAAGTGGAATTCTGCAAAGTGGGATTGGCGAGGTGGAATTGCCGAGGTGGCATTCTACGAAGTGGAATTTTGCGAAGTGGGATTGGCAAAGCGGAATTGCCGAAGTGGCATTTTGCGAAGTGGAATTCTACGAAGTGGGATTAGCGAGGTGGAATTGCCGAAGTGGCATTATGTGAAGTGAAATTCTGCGAAGTGGGATTGGCGAGGTGAAATTGCCGAAGTGGTATTTTACAAAGTGAAATTCTGCGAAGTGGGATTGGCGAAGTAGAGAATTGGCAAAGTGGGATTGGCGAAGTGGAAAGTGGCGAAGAGGAAAATTAGTGAGGCAGTAGCTTATTTAATGGAGAAGCAGTAGTCATCCTTTTTCACTATAATTTCTTCTCTTTTCTTCTTTCTTCTTCATTTCTTCTCCTATCTCTCTCCAATCTATTTCATTTGTTTTCTAATTCATTAATACTCAGAATTAGTGCATTAAATCACTAAATTTACTCATTCAAAGACTTAATCATCATTTCAAGTCCAGATCCTTCAAGAGCTCAGTTTTGAAAAAAAAAAGGTGATTTTCTCCAAACTTCTTTTCTCTTTTTAGATTAATATTTTTGGTAGTAGAATAATTATTATGAGTTATATAGAGCTTATTATGAGCAATTAAGGCTATTAATTATGAGTAGTATGGTAGGTATCAAAATTTATGAGTTTTGATGAATAATGACGTAAATAGTGACTATGTTCATAATTTCAGATTTTCTTTAAGAGATGAATTAAATTGATGTTAGGAAACAATAATAGATATTATAAGATAGTTAAAATTATAAGGAATCATATTATGTATCATTATAAGGAATCATATTATGTATCATTATTGAGGAAACCCTAATTTGTAGAATTTGAAATTTTTGATTAGGCTTGGACAATTCAAGAAATTAATGAGGAATTTCATCTAATCAAGGTTGAGCTAAATTGTGAAAAGATTTGCTGAGAGGTAAGTTATGAATTACATAAATGTATATTTCTCCTTATGAGATAAATTATTAAATATTCATGTATATACTTTATGATATGAATCATTTATTGGATTACCTCCTTTATGTAAACACTTAATGTATAAAATGACTTGGTTATCTTCTTAAACCAAGATCATGAACAAAACTTTGATATGCATAATAAATGGTCTCTTGACCAAATCTAAATTTTGTGAACATCTTATTATGATGACCTATGATATACATAAGTATAAAATATTTTTCCCAATGAGAGTAAATTCATTGGTCCATATGCACAATGGAAGCCCAGCTGATAGGGTTTTTATCAGTGTTCCACCTAGAGGGGGCAATGAGCTCTAGGCATATGCCCGCGTAAGCATATGTGCACGTTAAGGTAGCAAGGCTACTGATACGTTATGATATGATATCAGTTCTATCTTATATGTGATTTGATAATGCCATCATTTGTAGGCATTCTTATGTTCTAAATGAGAACCATGATTGGACTTATGATTTGATAGTGCTATTTGTTGTAAGCACTCATATTCTTCTTCAAGTATAAGCTTATGATTCTTTCATGTCCAAGTATATGTATATGTATATATTCATGATTTGATACTCATATTCTTGATTTACCTAACGCATTATGTAGTTCATATCTTATTGAATTGAAGGCTCATCCCTCTTTTGTGGATTTCAGGTGCTAGTGTAGCTCAAGAAAGAGCTAATCCAAAGGATAGAGCTTCTTGATTTCTTCTTCGCAAGAAGCTTGGATGTAATTATGTTGAATATTATTTTGTTATGTATATATAAATTATGTCTATTGAAAAGTACTCTCTTAGAGCTCCGTAGATAGATATGAATGGTTGATTTTGTTGCTATGGATGGCATTTGTAGATTCTCCTTTGTTCCATATTGATGTAAGAACTGTCTTTTGATCGGTAGGGAACAAGCAGAGATGTTATGATATAAAATGATAATTTATAAGATATGATCTTTTGCATTAAAAATGTATGCTATCATGTATAAGACAGGTTTAGTTAAGGGTTCTACGGGTTTACGGTGGCCTTATGCCTACCCTTACCCTAGGACCGTCGCACCGATGGTGTTGGGGTGTGACATTGGCGGGAGGTGATACAGGGGAGGGTACAGGCCCAGGCATAACACGTGGCATGAGAAGGTCACGCGCTGCCGTGGAAGGTGTTTCAGCTTCTGGAAAAAAAAATCGATAGGGTTTCTAAGGGTCCTAATTTTTTTATGGTAAATTCACCCAAAAGACACTTCTATCCTATTGATTGAATATGCATACTAATTCCAGGAGAGAGATTGATTAAATTCCTAAACCTAAAAAAATATCTATTTTACATATTCAAAAGTCCAACTTTGAGAAACCATATCTCTCTCAATTTTAGTATGATTTTGGTGTTTCAAGTGTCGATTTAAAATCCTATACACATACTATAATATGGTCTATCTAAATCACGAAACAAAAAGCAATAAAAAAGAGTTATTTAGCCCTCAACATAAAAACTCTATCATATTTGAATAATCAATAGTTTTCACCATTTAAATTGATCTTAATTAATTAAACATATTCAATTAATTTTAAATACAGAACACAAGTATTTCAACTCTTATACCAATGTTAGATTTCATGTAATCTAAATAAACGGTATATTACTTACCTTTTGAAGTGCAGACTAACATGAACTTATGTTATCAGTCAATAAAATGGTCACAAACGGATAGTTCCTGAACCACATTCTAAGAACTTCCAATATCATAGTTTTTTCACACAACTTGAATTCTCTTGAAAGAGTTTTATGTTTCTCACGTATAAAGAGTTCTCTATTCTTCGGTCTTTCCTTTTAGTTAAGAGAATACACAACTAATCCCCTAAGATTAGATATTGATATTAGATAATTTTATTCCTCTTGAATAAGGTTATTAATTTCCATTTAAAATTCTCTTAATTTTTTAATAACTTATAATATAAATTCTTTTATATTATTTAATTAATTTTATGCTAATGGATTTAGATTTATATACGCGTCATGGAGTACCTGAACCCCCTTTCATTAAATTCAATAAAATTTTTGCTAGAAAAGGGAAATGGAAATAGCTATTATTGAATTGTGATAATGTTACCATTAGAGCAGAGGATGCAGTCTCACCAATTAAGTTATAATTTCTTTCCATTCCCTGGAAACTAAAAAACCATCAAATCAAACAAAGAAAAACAACTTTTGAGCTGCTGCTCCAATAATTGTCACTTTCCAGTCGACAAATGAACAGTAAATGAAACAAAAAGATAAAATTCAGAACCTGACAAGTTGCTTCACTAATCTCCTAACATTATTGGATGAATGCTTTCGCAAACGATATCGACCAATATCAGTCTCCCAAAACCCATAATTGTAAAACCCCTTCCAATATCAGTCTCCTAAAACCCATAATTCTAAAATTAATTACTTTTCTTAAAAATAAATTGCAAGAAATCAACCAACATAAATGCAAAAGTTCAACAAAGTTTTGGTACACGACTCACCTTGAGTATATTGAAAGTTATATCCATATCTGCTAAACTTTAAAGCAAATCAACCAGTGAATCTTCAGACTGTAGCACCACCACAGCCACCACCCACACAGAAAACGAAGTCAAACGCAATAATTAAATCCCCAATAACAACAAAATAACAAATTAATCAAAACCTGATCAGGATCTTCAAGATTTTGTTTGATCTCATAAATCTTTTTCTGTTCATCATTCAGCAATCCTCAATATGGATCCAAGTCATCATCAAATTCCTCTTCTTCTTCCTCGTCTCCGTGAAGAGACCTTGGCGTCGTTGAAGGCAACCCACTTCCACCATCGCCACCTCCTTATCCTCCTCCTTCCCGAGCACCAGATGCATATAGCATTTCCACAAGCTTATCCCTCCGCTGCTTCAATTCCGTCCTGAAATCCAAAGACGCCACCAGAGTCGCCGTGTCTATAAAAGTAAAGACGACAATGCCTGAACCATCCACAATCGGGGTATAAATATAATGCAAAAATATCGTAAAGTTTGGGAAATTTTGTTTAATAGTTGGGGATTTTTTTTTTTATTATTTTTTTTTTAATGGACGCTCTCCCGTTGATATTACGGGTCAAATTAACACGATATATCATGTTAATTTTATCTTCATCATTAATGCAAAATAAACAATTAAAATTTATTTTTATACTTTAATTGTCTATTTTTAAAAATTTAAGATTTCTATTTTTAAAAATTAAATAATTTATTTTATATTAATAGGTGAAGATTATATTAAAATGATTTATCATATTGAGATGAACATGATATATTCTTAATATATTTTTTTAATCTTTTACTTTTAGAGTATAATTACAATAATATTTTCAAATTGAAATAAAATAGTTAAATTTTTTAAAAAATGGAGTGCAGTTGAGAAAAAAAAAATCAAATTTAGGGTAAACAAATAGGTAAACACGCGATAGCACTACAAAAAAAGAAAAATGTGTTTTAGCTATATTAGCGATAGATTAACGATGAATGTTATCCGTCGTTAAAAAACTAGTCGCTATTTTGAATAGCCACTGAAAATGTTATTCCGTCATATTTAGCGATGGAAATATCTGTCGCTAAAAGATAATTTCTGTGGCTAAATTTGGCTAGGGACAAATCCGTCGCTAATTTTATCTCAAAAACTAAAAAAAAAATTCGTCATTATGTAGAAAATCTATCATTAAAAAAATATGAATTAGAAAATATAAAAAAGTAAATTATATTTATTATTTATTTTTAAAATTAATTTATTTATCTATATTATATTAAATCACACAAATAAATATGAATCAACAAAAAAATTAACCATAATTTACTGAAATCCAACTTCATCATAGTTTATCTTAATCAAATAATACAAGCTAAAAATGGCAGCCTAAAAAACAAAATAAAAAAGGTTATGGTTCCATCATTTATCTAATTATCAATCTCATATCAAAGTAATTATTTAATGACTTTTAATGGACATTAGATGAAGACAATACTAACTAATACATTCTAAATTTCTATGTAATAACTATGCATTTGCACAACAATAATACAACAAAAGAATGTGCATATAATTATAATTATGTATACACATGATAGGCAAATGATTAAAATAATATGTATTATCATTTACTTTCCAGTCAAATCATTATATACAATCATTTTAATCATTATATATATATATATGAACAAATCTCCCAAAAGCGAGTGCTAAAATTTTAGCTGTTCCACATATCATAGGAAAACAACTTTTGGAAAAGCATTAACATGAAATTGCCTTTCAACAAGAAGAGCTATATTTCATTATTCTCTTCTTCTTCTTCTTCTTCTTCTAAATACAGAAGTCCTCCATGTAGAAAAGTCCTTCAGTAAACGGTACTATTGCAATGAAATAGGTCAATAGATAAAACTCACAATTTTTTTCATGGTTGGGTTTCAATCTATTTCTTGCAACATTCTCTCCCCTTAATAGTTTTTTGAACAGATAAAAGGGAACAAAACTTGGGTAATGTGTAACCATTATCATTGAATGATAAACCAAATTTGAATATGGTTACGTACGTAAAAATTTTTATTATTGAAGTCACTAAATAAATTAAAAAAAAAATATTGCAGTTTTCAGGTAAAATTTTAAGCGAATTTGCTGACGTGACCGACAAATAACCAATTATATGCTGACTCGTCAAAAAAATGTCACATCAATTTATCTATAGTCAATAGATAATAGGCCAAATTCTAGTATAATCACTGAACTATACGCCAAATTTTAGTATGATTATATACATATTTTTTTATTATTATAGTCACTAGACAAACTTAATACTTCTATTATAATTTTTAAACCAATTTAGATAACTTGAAAATTCAAATATGAAAATTTAGTCAATTTATCTTTTAAATAAAATTTATAATATATCAATAATCAAATAATAAAGTATATAATCACGTGAAAAATATATTCAGATTTAATTCATTCTCTTAATACTAAAAAAAATTAGAATTCATAATTATATAAATAATATCAATATTTTAAAATTAAATTATTATTATTTAATTTTAATTTATTATAAATTAAATGTCAAAAATACAAAAATTTATCATGTCTTATTAATTTTTTATAGAATGAAATAGGAATAAAATTTCTGAGTTGTGATATATTTATTTGATGAGGCTGATATATTAATTGCTTGTAATTTCTTCTCATTATTTCTTCATTTCAAACATAAAACTTTTGCATGTGACTTTTTTATCACTTATTAACAATAGATATATTATTTAATAAAAGTAAAAATAAGTGAAAAATATATATTCTGATTTATCATTTGAAATTGTAGCGATTATAATGAAATACAACTCTATCAAAAATTTTTCTTTTTCCTCATCCAATTTATTTTTATATTAATTTATTTATATTTTTCTAATATAATTATTTTATAACTATAGTTTATCTGAAATAATTATTTTTAATCAGTGTTCTTAAAATATTCGTTGAAATTTCACCTGAAAATTGTAATAAAAATTTTAATTTATTTAATAATTTTAATAATAAAAAATTATGTATATAATCATATTAAAATTTGATTTATAGTTGGGTGATTATAGGTAGAAATTACCCACAACTTCTGTCTAGTACAGGTTGTAATACTGCATATTAGTAAAAAAATGTTTGTGTTTGACTTGATGAAATAAAATTTTCTGCTACGTGAAATCATTGGATAATTGTCTGATAATGATGATTGTTAAAAATATGAAATCACGTAATTTTATGAATACAATAATTAAAGATAATAGGTAATTATACGTTATTTTATATTTTGAAATCATTGCATAATTAATTGTCTGATTATCGATATTATCAAAAACATCTTTTTCAATTTATGCAATCAAACAATCAATATTCAGTACAGAAAAGCCCTCTCAACGCTTGCAGTTGCAACAAGTAGTATCAATGCTAATTTTACAAGTAAAATAACTAAATGATATGCTATATACTATTTTTTTGCAAGACTACCAATTCCGTCCAATGATGAAAACTCGTTACTAGAGCAAATGTCAATAATATAATCTAGCTCTCAATTGCTTCTATTTCTCGAGGAGTTCTCTAATTCAAATCTTTTCCCATATAGATAGGTGAAAGATCACTAAAAATAAATGTAATGTCTCATAAAAAATCTCTTTTCTTTTTTAATATTAATTACTGACATCGTAATTCTTAAGTAATAATCTAATTACGTGAAACTCTTATATACATATATAAGTATCTAGCTGATTAAGGGGTTGAGGAGAGCTGCTGTGTATTTTTACACAGCAGCCTTTCATGTATCACATTTTAACTATTTAAAAAAATTTATAAAATTTTTAAAAATTATATTTTGATAGTGTTTGATGTAATGAATTTATTGATATATTTTTTATACTAAACAAAAATCATTTGAACAGTTAAAAATGCATTATAAATGCGTTAAATCTAAACTGTTAAATATAATACATAAAATTTATGATGCATTTTTTTCTATCCAAATAATTTTTGTTTAACATAAAAAAATATATCAATAAATTCATTACATCAAACACTATCAAAATATAATTTTTAAAAATTTTATAAAAAATTTTTAAATAATTAAAATGAAACACATAAGAAGCTGCTCCCTCAACCTCCGATTAAGTGCCATAACTTCTAACGATGAAAAATCACATGGATAGATGGATCAACTTTTTCTTTATTAAAAGATGAAAACATATTATTTGGACTTAAGCAAGCGACCCGAAGAAACAACTCAGTATTTATATCCGTAAAACGATTATTAAGCTCCTGAAGTGGTAACATTTTGAACTCTGTTATGTGAAATTTATCATCCATATTTGGGATAATTATATTATTGTACAAAAAAAAAAAGAATCTTATCCAACAAACAGTTCCATCAATTATCCCTTATCATTTGTAATATCTATTTTGATTTTTTTGTCAATCCCATTGCATTAATAAAATCTTGATCTTTCCTATGTAAAGCTTGTGATAATTTATTAGAAATTCCTAACATATTTCTCATCAAATGCAAATTGAACTCAGTCAAAAGACTGTATTAATTCCAATAAATCCAATAAAGCACTAGCTTCATCTCTTTGCTCAGAAATCATACTGACGTAGCGGAAATCTTTTAAGAGTCTGTTGATTCTAGATAAATATTATATTAATAGGAATCAAAGTTAATTGATTTAAAAGAATACCAAAAATTGAAAGAAATAGCTTTCATACAGAAAAGTTATTTTAATTCAATCAAAAGTTATATCAACCCTAAAATTTACATAATTATATATAAGAAATAATATCCAGAAAATCATAATTGTTTAATATGATAATTTATTCATAAAAGTAAATAAATCAACAGATTTTCATAAATGAGAAAATAAAATATTACAAAAACAATATCTTAAAAAACACCCTAAAACATATTTCCTATTAAAAAAAATAAAGAAATAAAAATAACCAAAAATAAATAAGAAATCCTAAATTGTCAAAACGGTGACCTAAATGAAGGAATTCTATCATAATACGACGTCAATTACCGTCAAAGGCTATGAGTTGGATTCGCTGCTCTGTTTCCATTAGATTAGGTTCCGATCAAGTCCAAAACTAAATATCTCTAATAACCCATTTCTTTAATTTTGATCTTTTTACATGGTTAAATTGGTCCATAAATTTCAAGTTTTGAATATCTACAGCACAAACCATCCTCAACAATACTATTAAGTATTTCTATCTCAGAAGAAAACTTAATAATCAAATTCAAAAAGTGTACATTATGTGATTCCCAATGTGTATCACTTGCTCGCTTAAGACTAATTTCTTGGTTGAACCCTGTCCACTTACATGTTCACCATTTTTCAAAGCTTCAGAAACTTTAGGTACTTGACTATCTCTAAAAATATCTCGACACTTACAGGAGGGTCCAGCAACATTCAATAAATTAGCCACCATATTAAATAGAGATGCAATATGATTGTCATTTTTTGCAACAGCAAGTTTCAATTGAAGTTGAGCAAAATGAACATAATATGCAGATTTATTCTCTCTCATGATTAAACTCTTTAACCCATTAAACCTTATATTACTAACACCATCATTACCTTGTCCTTGCAACCTTTACAAGCTTAATCCATTCTTAAAAAATACGACTCAGTAGCAGTTTTAAGTGATAAAGCACATGTACATGTCAAGAAATCGCTCAATTACACAACCTCTTTTATCAACATAAAACAAAACAACAATTATTTGTTCTTTCCCAGAAATATCACGAGACTGTCAACAAAAATTATAAAAAATCATCCCTTAGACCATTCATATTGACATTTATAGTTTCAGTGGCAGAAGCATTAATGGTGTCATTCTGAATACATGAGATAACCTAAGATTGCTCGGAGTATTTTCACCAGCAACATTATTTATTCTCTCATTATATCCTGCAAGAGATATTTAAAGTTCAAGAAACTTTCCTTTGTTTCTTGAATCATCATATTCATCATGGCCACGAAAAGCAAGCCCATGTCCTCCATGAGTATATAACCTGTCTTTTTTATTCTAAGCATTAAATCCCTCAATAATAAATGAGTCCACTTGTTTGGTTTCCAATTTATGATCTAAAAAGGTCGAGCAAAATGTTACGTCTTTCTCTGTAGTATATTCTAACCAATTATCATATTACTTGAACCGCTGTGATTTGAACTGAAGAGAGACTCTTATTTATAGTAGGAAGGTGGGGATCAAGTTTATACATTTCTCGATGTGGGATTTACGAAAAACGATTCAGAACACGGATTATCGCCTGCATGAAGACGCACTGCCGCGAGGGCAAAGGGAGGGCGGTAGCAGCTGGCTGCCCAAAACAGGGCACCAACTGCAGGACAGTGCCCCCTTCATTGAAGGGAAAGCCCATGCTCATGTGGTTCAAGATTTTCGGGTCCATTTTTTAGTGGGTCAGGCCCCCGGGTGATGCCACTCGGCTCGACAAGGGCCCAATTATATATTGGGAATGCTAAACTAACGTGTTCACAAGTTAACACATTCCCACTGAGTCATCTTGTTACCTGAACTGGACCAGCTCCTTTCCAGAAAAATCATCCTAAATACATGTAACACAACACACATAGATTCTAATCTGATGGGAACTTTTTAACCCTGAGACTATCATATGAATAAGAGGAGAGAAAAATATTCATCACTAATTATTATAATGATAAAGTAAATACTATGAAAAATCTGTTGTTGTTTTTTATTTTTATTTTTTTTAAGAAAACTTGCTAAAAATTCAAAATAAAAAAATGTAGACAAAACAAAATCGTCAAGGCTTTTAATATTTCTTCCAATATTTTAATTTAATTCTAATTTAGTTACATAAATCTAAATTGTTTTACAGTGTTGATTCACTGTTATATGATTGATGTGACTTTGTGATTCACATTCAATACCGAATGCAAAGGAAAAACCCCAAAACTTGAGATTTTAAATTCATCACTTAAAATTATGAAAAATAAAAGGTTTAATTTTAAAAATCTTTAAATTTTACAGAATCTATAATTTCATTATTAATTTTTAATTTAGAAAAACAGATTTCATCCTTTTTAACTTTTATAATTTTTATCATCGATTAGAACTCCAAATAAAATTCAAATTAATAGATTGAATGGTATAATTTTTTTAATATTATTTTAATCACATCATATATGACTCTGAATAAAATAAAAAGGAAAATTAAAAAAATTAGATTAAAGAAAGAAAAGTAGCCATTTCACCCAAAATAGCTTTAAATGAAAATAAATAAATAAATTTCTAAATCAAGTTTAAGAACCCTAAATAAGAAATCAAAGGCTTAACTCTTTTCTCTCTCTATCTGTAATTCATTATCGAAGACACGTTCATTTGGTAATCAACGAAAAAGAATTAATTAATTCTTTTATGTCATGTTTGAATTAAAAAAATTTGAAATTTATTAAAATTTATAAAATAAAAAATTTAAATTTTTTATTTTATAAATTTATAAAATTTCATTTATTTAGGATAAAAATAAAATCTATAAATTTTAATGATATTTTTATATTAAATAAATAATTTATAAAATTTTTCATCCATTAAAATTCCATTACTTATATATAATTTTAAAAACTCTTAAAATGAAAAATTACGATAAACAATAAATTTTAAATAATATTATTAATTAAATAATAAATTTTAATATAATTTATAAATTTTCTAAAATTTTTTATTCAAGTATCTCAAATTAAACATGAATTTAATTCTTTAGTACTGAGATGTCAAAGTTTGATCTTTCAAGACTTATGCAAGGAAATAGCAACGATATTACTCGTCACAAATCGAAACTATAACGGCAAAACGATCTCAAGAATCCAAACCCAGATTTTCAAGAATCTCCCAACAAGAAGTCATGGACAGCTGTAAAGCAATTAGACTCTAAATTCTACAAGTATGAATCCAATTCAAATATCATATGAAATTTTAAATATATATATTGTAAATATATTGATAAATGTAAATGTCTATTTATTTATTTCACTATTTATAAATTTTTATATTTAAATTTAATTTTATTGTACCATTTATATTGTAATTTATGGTGAGTTTATATTTTGTAACTTATAATGGAAATGAACCCTATAAATTTGAATATATATTACTTTGTAATACACACTAAGAACATAATAGAAAACTTTCTTTTATATATTTTTATTATTTTTATTATTTTTGTTCTTATTTTATTTTGTTTCTTTTTCATGACATGTTATCAGTACGATTCTCCATTTTTAAACAATCAAGTTTAAGTAAGTTTGTCTACTCTTAAAATATTAATTTCAAAGTTTGTCTGCTCTTAAAATATTAATTTCATTCATCTTATTTATTTCACTATATTAATAAATTATTTATATTTATAAAAATATATTAAAATATATTAGTTTATTATTTTTATAGAAAATTATTATATTATCATTGTCTTTATATTTATAATTCATGTTTCGTTGCTTTTGATTGATAATAATATTATGATTATATGTTTTAGAGTTTTTTGTTAATAGGTAAATCAAAATTCTTTTGTTCTTATACTACCCAAATTTGTTTTTCATGACACATTTGATAGCTTTTTTGTTCAAAAGATTTAAAAATATTTCTCTTGATAACATTCTTATTTAAGTATTTGAAGTTTGAATTTTTTTTTTTTTTTTTTATAATATTCAAATTTAGATATTTGAGTAAGTAAACTCCATTTTTTATGCATTATCATTTTATTTTCAATCTACATCTAACATAAAAAAAAAAAAAAATTACACTCTAATTTTGATATTTATTTTTGTATAGATTATAATATTTTATACTTGTTAAAATATAATTTAAAATAAAATAAAATGATTTATATTTATGATCTTATAAAAGTATAAGTGAAAAAAATTAGAATAATTATTATAATTTTTTTTTTTAAATTTAATCATGCATTGATAATGATAGCAAATTTATTTATTTTGATATTGCAAAGTTATTTTTTTATTTTAAATATGTTAATTTTTTGTTAAAATTAACTCTTAATATGTGGAGAATATTTATAAATAATGATATGTTAATATTTTTCATATATCGAATATGTTTCTGCAGTAGCAATATCGATAAAAAAAGATTATAAAAATATTATGAATTAACTTCATATCTTCTGATTCAATCTCATTTCTTGAAGTGAATACAGCGATACTTGACTGAATAAAATAACAAGTCGTTAATAAAAAATTCATGGAGCATCCTACTGATTTTATCACATTCCTTGAAGTGAATGCGGTAATATATAACAATAATACTATGAAGTTATTCTTTTAATAAGAATAAAAAAATATTATAAGAATATTTATCACCATCAAAAATGGAATAAGAATAGAAAATTATATAGAAATAAGAATAGAAAAAGTGAAAAAAAATTTTAAAATAAATATTATCGATATGGTATGAAGAAAATTTGATACATACTTATCGAATAATAAAATATTTTATTAATATTTATCGAGTATACAAAAAGAAAGAAAAAATGTGAATATAAATTTTATTTATAACAATGATAACTTTGATTATAATCATATAGATATTGCTCACGTTGATATGATAAATAATGTTTTGAAAATATTGTAAGGAAAATTTGATTTCGATATATATATATATATTGTGAATAGTGCGATAACTCGTACAATTTTAAAAATATTTAATATTTTTATTGTTTTGAAAATGGGTGAAGTAATTATTTTCGGTAAAACATAAAATAATTGAAAGCTCTAAAAGAGTCAATATATTATCACAAAAGGAACAAAATTTATTACACATAATACATTATTTTCTCCAAAATTTCATAAAAATTTATTAAGTTTTAAAGATATTCGCAGTAATGAATATTATATTGAGACGGTAAATGAAAGGAATATATTATAAGCATTATTTATGATAGAAAAATATAGTGAAAATTTTTATATTATTTTCTCTAATTTGTATTATACAAAAATTAGTGGAATTGAAAAAAATCTTATAATAAACCAGAGTTTACATATTTAAATATTTTTATTATTTAGCATGACAAGTTATGTTATATTGGTTTAAAAATAATGAAAAAAAATATTAAAAATTCACATGAGAATCCATTAAAGAATCAGAAGATTTTTCAAATCAATCAATTGGTGTTTAGTAAAAAGTTAGATATTTTTTTTCTAAAAATTTTTTAATGTGCGGTATATATCATAATTACTCCATAACAGCGCACTAAGATAAATCCTCAAAAGAGATGAAAAATATAAGTTAGATATAAATCTTCATCAATAATTAAATATTTTGAGTCATTAATGGTGATGTATTTACTGCTCGATTTGCAGATTGTCATTTGATGAAGTAATATTTCCAGCATTAGGGGGAGATAATAAAAGTTGAGAAATATAATAATATGAAATACTTTATCATTATCTAAATCCTATAACAAAACAATATGAACAATAAGTTTAAAAAATAATTTATTTGTAAAAATTAGCAAATCAATTGTCGGATGCATTTGTTGATTTAAAATGAGTAACAAAATCTCATATAACAGCTGTTGATATTTAATTTGTATTGTCGTTCCAGAATGACAACTTATTAATATCAATTAATCTTAAGCACGCTTGAAGCGTGGAAGACTATTAGTTATACGAATAAAGTTTTTGAAAGAGAAAAATAATAAAGATAATTTTATTGAAAATACAAATATTAATATAAATATATTTCATGAAAAAGTACAAGTGCCTGAAATTAGTAAAAATAAATAGATATTAATAAATTATGTTAGTTATGAAAAAAGATATAATCGAAATAAAATGATTGTTGATTACTATTTTATATATGGTGTAACATAATTTTATAAATAAAAATGATGATTTTGAACTATGATATATTCAATAATATTGAAATAAGAGTTGATTGAACAAAATGAAAAAATGCAATACAAGCAAAATTAAATTCCCTTGAAAAGTATAAAATTTTTGGACCAGTAGTCCAAACACCAGAACATGTGAAACTGTTAGATACAAATAGATTTTTGTGCGAAAAAGAAATGAGAAAAATTTAAATGTAAAATGCAAAATAATACTTGCTACATAAGATTTTTCGTAAAGATCTGAAATCAATTATAAAAAGATATACTCTTCTATAGTTGATGCAATAATATTTTGATATCTTATTAATTTAGCAGTGCATGAAAGACTTAATATGCACCTTATGGATAACTTACCTATATGATTCAATTAATAATAATATTTATGTAAAAATCCCTGAAGAATTTAAAATGTTAGAAAAATATAATTTAAGTTCTCGAGAAATTTGTTCAATTAAATTACAAAGATTTTTGTATGGATTAAAATAATTTGGGCTCATATGGTAAAATTGCCTTAGTAAATAGTTGTTCAAAGTATAATATAAAAGCAATATTATAGAGAAATTTATATATGAATTTGCCATAATTATTGTATATATTGATGATTTAAATATTATTGGAATTCTTGAAAAACTTTCAAAATTAACATATTGTTTGAAAAATGAATTTGAGATGAATTATTTTGAAAAAAAGAAAATTATGTCTCGATTACAAATTGAACATTTGGCAAAAGAAATTTTTATTTATCAGTTAACTTATACACAAAAAGTTTATTTATAATTTTATATACAAAACACATTCATTGAATAGTTCAATGGTTGGTCGGTCATTTAATGTGAATAAAAACTCTTTTCAGTTAAAAAAAATAATGAAGAAATTTTTGGTCCTAAAATACTATATTTTATGCAATAGACGTACTAATATATTATAAAAGAACAGTAAAATTGGTGTTCAATAAATTCGTTCAAATGATAATCTAATAAATTTGTTCACTAAGATATTACCTACTGCAACATTCAAAAAATTAGTTAACAGTATTGAAATGTGACGCCTTAAAGATTTTCAGTGATATTACAAATGGAAGAGTTTAACACTATACTCTTTTTTTCTTAACCAAAGGTTTTGTCCCATTAGATTTTCCTGGTAAAATTGTTAATGAAACAGTGTATCATTTATAATACGAGGATATTGTACTCTTTTTCTTTCACTATTTTTTTTTTCCTCACTAGATTTTTACTAGTAAGGTTTTAATGAGACATATTTTTTATAAAAATAGACATTCAAGGAGAAGTGTTATAAATATATAGATAAATGTGAATGTCCATTCATCTATTCCACTACTCATAAATTTTTATATTTAAATTTAATTTTATTGCACCATTTATATTATAATTTATGGTGAGTTTATATATTATAACTTATAATGGAAATGAAATCTATAAATATAAATTCATATTATTTTATAATACACATTAAAAAAACAATAAAAAATTCTCTTCTACATTCTTCTTCTTCTTATTATTTTTATTTTATTTATTTTTCATAACAATATATATATATATTTTAGGGGAAAAAATTTTTAAAAATTGCAAACCAAATTCCACCAGTTTTCCTCTCAACCACAGCCTACTATGATGCTCACTTGGACCTACCCCAAAGTCCTTTGCTTTGACCATTCCATGTCACAATAGGCATTGGCTAACTGTTTGTTATCCTTATCCCCTTCAAATCTTATAGATCATTAAAAAGATACATTGGCATTTAAGGATTAGCATCCCCCACATCGTGATGAGACAGCTAAAAATTAAACAGTTGCATTTTTTAAAAAATTAGAAGTTAAAATTTCTTTAAATAGGTAAGTATAACATAAAAATAAATCTCAGTAATTTATTTTACATTTTTTTGCATGTTGAGATTGTGCTAACATTGAAGATTCTAATCATCCATTTATACCCAAGTGAATGAATTAATGAATTCACCAGAAAAGAAAAGAAAAAAAAGCGGAAACGACATTAAAGAACACTCTACTATGGCAAATATTCACCCCTCTCAAGTGAGACTTGCCAAAGAGAACTTCAAAACTCTATTCTTTCTTCAAAGAGAACTTCAAAACTCTATTCTTTCTTCCAAAGAGCATGTTAAAGTTTTTGTTTTCTGAACACAAGGAAAATTAGAGAAAATTGGGTTTTTTCCCCCTTTTCCTTAAAAAACAATATATTAAAAAAGAAATAAAGAAAGATAAATATGACTCAGGTTTTTCCTGTGTCCTCCCACCCCATTAAGCCCATTGTTAAGGAAATGTCTGTCAGCCAAAATCACCAATGCCTCCCCAAAGAAGCACCACCTTTGTTCTTGGAAAAGAAGGCATTCTTTGGTTTTGGTATCTCATGAATGTCCATCACTTGAATTGTTCTTTGCTTCTTGGCTTCACAGACCAACAAAACCCAAAAATCCCAATCAGTACATTTCCCCACATTTTTTTTTCAAACTTCACCAAGTTGAAAAAGAAACAATAACTCAAGGATAGAAATCAAACCATTTAAGGCTTCTTTGTAATTCTTTTGAAGCCTCTTGCTTGCAGAAGCCAACCTCTCAGAATCGAAATTACTCTCTCTTTGTTGTTGCTGCTCCCTCTGTCTCTGCAAATATGTCAAGTGATTTTCAATACTTGTAATTGCCAAAATTTCTACTTCTGTCATTTTATTCTACCATAACCCCCTGCACCTTTTATCAAAGAATCCAACCAAACAAAACATTTTCATTTGATGAACTTGGTACCTGTACGTTGGGAGAAGCAGATGCAGATACAGAATGTTGGGTAGGTCTTGGTGGAGCTTCTTTTTGAGGAACTGGTTTTGGCTTTCGTTCTGGTTCTGGATTATTCTTGTCTGAACTAGAACTCCCATCTATAGAAGAAGGGGAAAAAATAAGTTTAACACAAAGTATAAGCAAACAACAGATAAATCAAATGCAGAAACAGAATGAAATAAAGATCAAATTCCAACTTTGAATCTGATTCTATACTCACTGTGACGATTTGGAGAGTATGCAAAATCAGGAACCTAGAAAAGTATAGAGTCTTATAAAGTAATCAAAAGATGGAATTTTCAATAACTTTCTTATACAAAGCATCTGGCAAGAAAAGATTTTCTTTACCTGGGGATGGCCATTCTGGGGAATTTTCTGCTGTGGGGAGTCCCCATCAGCTGCAGAAAACAGTACCCCATCATTAATTTTTTCCATTTGTAACTTCATCTCTTCACATAGATCTCCATTTCACTTTATATAAGAAATTTTTGCGAGAAAAGGAAAATGGAGATAGCTAGTATTGAATTATGATAATGTTACCCATTAGAGCAGAGGATGCATGTTCTGGATGCAATCTCACCCATTCATCTACAATTTCTTTCCATTTCCTGGAAACCAAACAACCATAAAATCAAACAAAAGAAAAGCAACTCTTGAGCTGCTACTCCAATAATTATCACTTTCCAAAAAAAGTTCAGTAAATAAAACAAAAAGCTAAAATTCAGTACCTGACAAGTTGTTTCACTAATCTCCTAACATCATTGGATGAATGTTTTCGCAACCGATTCACATCCCTTCCAATATCAGTCTCCTAAAACCCAGAATTCTAAAATTAATTACTTATCTAAAAAATAAATTAGAAGAAATCGACTAACAAAAATGTAAAAGTTCAACAAAATTAAAAAATTTTAGTACACAGTTCACCTTGAGGGCCTTGAAAGTTATATCCATATCTGCTAAACTTTGAAGCAAATCAACCAGAGAATCTTCAGACTGTAACACCACCCACAAGAAAACTAAGTCAAACACAATAATTAAATTCCCAATAACAACAAAGTAACAAATCAATCAAAACCTGATCAGGATCTTCAAGATTTTGTTTGATCTCATAAATCTTCTTCTGTTCATCATCCAACAATCCTCCATATGGATCCACGTCGTCATCATCATCATCATTCTCTTCTTCTTCCTCATCACCGTGAATAGACCTTGGCGTGGTTGAAGGCGACCCACACCCGCCACCGCCACCGCCACAACAACCTATTCCTCCTCCTTCTAAGCTTACTTTCCCTTCATGACTACTCTCTTTGATTTCATTTCCATTATTAATCCTACACACATCAAAATCACAGTTTCTACACCGACCACCAGACGCATATAGCATTTCCACAATCTTATCTCTCCGCTGCTTCAATTCTGTCCCGAAATCCAAAGACGCCACCAGAATCGCCGTATCTATTAAAGTAAAGACGTCAACGCTTGATCTCTCCAAAATGGATCGAAAATCGTCTATATCCATTCAATCTCGATACAAAGTCTTCCCTTCTTCTTCTTGTTCCTCCAAATTAAATAAAAGAGAATGGTATATTTGTGATTAAATATCGTAAGCGATACAACGCTTAAAATTACATCACCAGATCTGGCATAATCTGAAGTCCATTAACAGAGTCATCAACAAACAGAATTTCAAATCTGACAAAATGGGTATCAATGCTTCCAAACAAAAACCAATTATAACCAGTCAATGACCCAAAAAAAATCTGAATTTTCCAAGAACCCACTTTAGATCTAACTCAATATTTCAAAAAAATAAAACAAAAGTGTGGACAAAAATAAACCTCTAAGCTATAAAACTGAAACCTTTTTTATTGAAGAAAGCTGAATTGGGTTTCTTTCAGGTTGTGGAGAAACTGGGTTCACTTTTTTTTCATTTTTGATAAAAATGGGTATTAGAATATTTGGGTTTTAGAGGGCCGTGACAATTGATTATTCTATTCTAAAATTAAGGGATTGATTTTTTTATTTTTTTTTGGGTTATTGGGCAAGTTGCTAACCTATGCCTGTTCTTCGATTCTCTCTCCTCTTAAAAAAAGAAGCAATCTTTTGTTTGTTGTGGCCGAGGGGAAGGATTTAGAGAGGGACAGAGACAAACCGAGAGAGTCGTAATTGAATAATGAGGGGGGTAAATTTCACTTGGAAATGATAATTTTACCCGCCAGTGGAATATCCGTTCTGTCCAGTTTTAAATTATTCGTCCAATTTAATAAAATAAGGGGAGGTGAATTTTTTATTTTAAATTTAAATTTAATTTGAATGATAATATTTATTTTTAATTTAACTTATATATATATATATATATATATATATATATATATATATATATATATATATATATAAATTTATAATTATTTTTATTTAAAATATAAATTATAAATATATATAAATTTATAATTATTTTTATTTAAAATATAAATTATAAATATATATAAATTTATAATTATTTTTATTTAAAATATAAATTATAAATATAGATATGTGAATATATATATATATATTTAAAAAAAATAAAAAAAAGAAATATATAAACGGATATTATCTATTTCGTCCATTCCGTCTCGTTCCGAAGCAAGGCACGTGATGGGTTTAAATAAAAAAAATCCATCCCAAACTTGATCAATTATCATATTTAGTTGTACTCGAACTTTAGATTTATCTTAAGAAAAATAATTTATTTTTTAAAAATATTTGTCAAGAAAATATTTTTTCAATATTTTCAAAAACTAATTTGTGTTATTTAGTTATAATATTAAAAATTAGTTAACAAGTATCAAAATTGTAATTTATAAGACAATAAACATATTCAAATTTATAAGAATTTCATATTTTAATTTTTTTTTTATTAAATACGAAAAAATATATAAAAATAATAAATTTGATTGTCATCGATAATCAGAGGTGGTTATCGATGATCACCGAAAGACAACGGTGATCATCGGTGATTTCTAGTGGTGAATATCGGTGATTGGTGGTTTCTAGTAGTGAATATCGGTAATCGATGGATTGATAAATTTATATTTATATATTTTTCTTTCATTATAATGAGTATGTCAAATACAACACTTTCAAATTTCATCCATATGACCTGAAATATATATTATTTAATTATAAATAAAGTTACTTTAAACATTAGAATATAATATTTGTGTGATTTGACAAATCGCTAAAAATCGATCCGATAGATAGATAAGCACGTTGACGTTTTGATGAATGAACGGGTTTGGAATTGTGAATTTTTAATATCACCATTAGACTTATATACTAGAGAAATATAAGAAATATTATTTCAGAATTGAAATGGGATAAAAAGGCAAATAGTTGAAAGTTTTGGGTTCAAAATATGAATTCAGAAAGTGTTAGGGGGAAAAATTAAATTAGCCGAAAGTTAATTCATATAAATATGTTCTAATTCTTCATTAAATGGAAAAATTTCCACCATCTTCCATAGTCAATCAGGCAAAACTCCTTCCTCCTCCAAATTCCTCCATTTTCTTCCAAACTTCAAGCAAAATCGATAGAAAACTCGATTAAACTAGTTTCCATCGAAAATTTCAAGAAATTCAAGCTAGAAATTGAAAAACAACCAAACCTATATTTCAGCCACTATTCAACTTCAGGTATAATTGATGTTTCTTTCATTCTTTTGATTCAATTAAACTATATGAATGATTAGAAACATGAATAGATCGATAGATTTCAAAATTGGGTTGAAATTGGATAAAACCCTAAACTGGGTTTATATTTGAAATGGATTTTCTGTATAGGCTTTCATAATTCTAATTGATATTTAAATATGTTAGTTAGCATCCATTTAAAGCTAAATATGTGGTAAAATTAATTGTAGAATCGAAGAAAAATGAAGAACATTGTTTTTGCCTATTATAGGCAAATTGGTGTTTTATCACATAAACGATCGAACCGTCGATTCTGGTGAGTCGTATGTATGTTATTATGCATATCATTTTGCATTGAATATAAGAACCTGTAACTTTTTGACCTATTCCATTCTTTTGAATTTTCCTTGGATTCAAGCTCCAATAATGTTGTTTATTGATGTATATAAACCCTATTTGAAAAATGCCTATATGTTTGTTTTCATTGGGGTTTGAATTGTGAACTTTGACTTTTGATCAATGTATCCCAAAACTATATTTATTTTGTTCTAAAATGGTACACACCAAGTGCTCGATAAAATGACCTTTGTTAAGTTATTTAAGAAACCAATTGTTACCAAATTTGCTGAAACGGGTGACTTCCTTTTTCACCTATGTAAATATATCTTCTTGATATATTTTGAACTTGTATCCTAAATGACTTTTATGGCATTTTTCCTATATTATATTTTTCCTTTATTGAGGATAATGATCCTATATGTGTTTACTTGCTAAAACAGCTCAATTGAGCTAAAGTTACAAAAACTGAACCTTATTGATATTTTTATCTATTTGATATCATATTTGCTATCTATAGCCCCTTCTTTTATTTATATAATAGAGCTTTCTCACTGATGGGGTAGTGGGTAAATACCATCAGCATTGTGCACAATGAAATTATAGTGATACCTTAATTGGAAAGGATTTGGTTCTAGCCATAAGGTCTGATCCGCCTTATGCTATTTACATGTTATATTGATAATGATATGCGTTTAATGACCCAATATTTATTATATATATACATGGTTATTATTTATCCCAGTGCCTATACATTATTATTTGATATTGATAAACCATTTCCTTTGATTTGGTCCTCTGGTGTGCTATCCATGAGTCAATTATTAATACTATTTATTTGTTACTACCTACCTAACCTACGTGTGATAATATATATATTGACTCACTGAGTATGAAAATATTCACTCTTTTAGTGGTTTTATCTTTTCATAGCAGGAGTAAAACTAATATAGGATTTCTTCATCAGTGGATCTAGCTATATTGTTATAATGTAAATATTGTACTTGTATATATTTTCCTTGTACAATTTTAGTTGCTCCATGGTATGTAAATTATTGGAATAGCTATAATTAAGCATTGTCTATAATATTATTAATTATTGATATATAATATAAGTGAGATGTGTTGAGATCAGATATGATGATAGATGAATTATTATATGGATATAGAAATGTTATAATAGGTGATGTTTACAGGTTATAGAAGGATATTACAGGTGTTGGTATCCTTATGCTGTTCCTACATCTTAGGATCGTCATGTTCCAAAATTGGGATGTGACATCAAAATTTGAAAAATGACTTCCTATTTTGAAAAAAAAAAAAATCATTTTCCTGGAAAATGGCTTAATTTTCTCTTGACCAAGAAAATATTTTTCGTTGATTAATTTTCTGAAGTATTCCAAATATCAAAAGATGCAAAAATATTTTCCATGAAATAAATGAAGATGTACTTTATTATCCTCTCTTCAAAAATACACTAAAAAATCCACAAACTTTCAATAATGGTAACCTAAATATTATTAGGGCTAACTTCTGTCTAGCTAACAACAAACAAATGAAGATGTACTTTATTTCCCTCTCTCCTCGTGTGAAACAAGCTTAATACTCCACTCTCCTCTTTTTTTTTTTGAAGTACATAAACTAGTTGAACTTAAAAAACTTAAGTTTAGATTTCGAAGAAATAGTAAAGATTGCAAATTTACTTATACCTCGAGTTGCTTCCACTTACCTTTTCTTGGTACCATTTACCTTAAGATTACACAGACCATTTGAACCTTAGTAGAATAGCAACAAGTAATGCTAATATTATTGCCACCTGTTACTATCTGAACTTGATGGCATTTCACTAACACTAGGGAACATGAGAGCATAAGGCTTCTAGAACCCATAGTAAGTATGACTACTCGCTAAATGATAAAATTATAGTATAACAACTGTAACTGTCACAAAATAATGTCGATGACCCATCTGTTAACCAGAACCTGAACTAAATAAAATTTTCCACTCCTTGAAAAACTTCATGGTATATACAATCTTCTCTGAATTCTATCTTCACCAAAATTTCCAAGTACAAAATTCAACCAACCTTAACAACAAAATACTAATTACAATATCTAACTTCTTTAGACTTAGGAATTGTTCTTTCTTCCTTAACAACCCACGATATTTTAATATTTGTAAGCATAATCTTCTAGTCTCTTCACTATTGGTAAGCAACTCAGTGTCTAGTTTGGCAATGACTTCTCTCTTCATGCTTAATTCCACGACTAGTTTAACCCTTTATGCGCGAGCTTCTGCAATTTCATCCTTTCAATCCCTTATTTTCTCATGCAAGCAAAGTATCACTTCCAAACAACTTCTACAAGTTGGAGGGTCAATCCATTTAGGATATCAATATATCAACCATGACCTTAAAAACTTTTATCCATACTTTCAAATTTCAATGAAGTCCTCAATAGTGATATGAGTCTACACTTGCATAATTTTTCATAACTTTCCACATAAACACCACTTTAATTTGATAGAATTGTGAGAGTGATGGAATTTAGTTGCTAGAGTGGTGTGAATCCATGGAGCTTGGTTCATGTTGGGCGTTTTACAAGTATACAAATCGTTTATGTAAGTAATAGTGTGTGGGTGAATGTCGTATCCTACAGAGAGGTGTGAGTAAGTACTAAAATTAAATACTTCTCTATTATTTAGACAAAATTAAAATTGGATGTTGAAATGAAAATTAAAGCAATATTGAAAATTAAAAAATAAAGTAATTTTGAGTTTTGAAAATTGAAATAATTTTAACAAGCTTATATTTTAGATTTTATTAATTGATTTTTTATGATTCTAATTCATAATTAATTATCCAAAATACAAAGTTAATGAATTAATTGCCCTAAATTATATTAATTCTCTCTCAAATAACTACAAAGTACTTACATTAATTCCATGTCTACTCTCATGATCATTTAATTAATATAAGCCCAATAAATTCTTTAGCAATTTCTAACCCCTTAAAGTGTGTCTCAATCTCTTAGCAACTCGATCTCTTAGGTTATTGATCTAATAAACTAATATCACATTTCATCTCTCGATTCATTATGTGCTATCTTAAATAATATCAAATAGTAGCTAATTACCAAACATTTATAAACCTATATCAATAAATTAACTAATTTCAACATATGTACAAGATAATCAATCAATTAATCATAATTAAATCATAAAATCAACAATTGACTATGTCTAAATTCTAGAATAAATAATTTTGCCAAGCATAGTTGAAACACATTGAAAACTTTATTAAATTAATAAAATAGTTCAACATTGCTAAAAAATTAAATTAAATAAAGACAAATGAGTTAACAATGAAAATCTTTTTTATTCACCAAGATTTGATTTTGATTGCCAGCCCTTTAATTTGAAGTTCTTCCTTACTTTTCTTAAATATTTTCCTCTCTAGACTTTTTAGAAAAATTTCTACTTTTCAACTCTTAAAGAAAATGAAGTTTTGAAAGTTAAATATCCATTTTTGTCTAAAAATCACTAGAAACTGAGTCATTAATCCAAAAATTGGTTGAGTAGACTAAAAAATCTGGTACCAGTTTTTGATTCTGTGTCTCCAGAAAATAATTTGGGCAAAAACTGGGTGCTTTAGATAAAAACTGAGTCCTCCTTCCAAAAATCGGGTATTGATTTTTGGAGTAAATCTTCTTCAAATTTATTTGATTTTCTATAATATCTACCATTTTATTGTATTTTATTTATTGTGTATTTGATGAATTTAAATTAATTAAGGATATGAATGTTTTGAGAGGATGCAGAAATTTCTGGTTGCAGGAATTTGTGAGGTTGATTGCATATTCTTAAAGAAATAATTTGGTAAAGTGTAAAACATGAAAGTTGTGGATTTATATCTTATTTTCAATTTTGTAAAATGGCTTAGTAAAATTCTGTGTGTGTGAGGAGTTATGTCTCCTTGAGCAGGACTGGTCTGGTTTAGTATTTCTGCAGGAAGTCTGTGTTTGTTTGAAATTTCTGGGAATGACTGAGATAGTTTGAGCTAAAGGTGTAAACATAAAAAATGTTCCTTTTTGTGTTGTAATGTTGGTTGTAAAATTTCAGGAAATTTGGATAAGTATAACTCAGTGGAGAGTGGATTTTCTCAAGTCTGTTCGGATAGATTTTGGGGCAGTAAGTCTGGGTGATTTTAGAGAGTCACCATGGTCTGTGTAATTGCCTTTGTAATTTAAATTTTGGATATGTTGAACCCCGGCATATTTATTTTAAGTGACAAAAAGAATCAGGAAGTTTGGATGATTGAAGCTCATTTGCGAGCTGATTAAGTATAAGTTATCAGGGAAGAGTCTCAGTTTGGGTAGAGACTGGTTATGGCGAGCCGGTAAAATGCGAGGTGGCATTTTGTGAGCCGGCAATGCGAGTTAACGAAGTGGCGAAGAGAGATTGCTGAAGTGTCAATTGGCGAAGAGACATATGTGAGGTGGCATTATGCGTAGAGGGAATGTGCGAAGTGGCAGTTCGCGAGCAGAGTTTGGCGAAGAGGGAGATAGGTGAAGCGAGTTGGCGAAGAAGCGAAGAGGCGAAGAGGCATTTCCGAGGTGGCATATGCGAGGCGTCATATGCGAGGAAGAGTTCGCTAGGAAAGTTTGGCGAGGCAGCATATGCGAGGTGGCATTTGTGAGTTGGTTATGCGAAGTGGCATTGCCGGATCAGATTGGCGAGCTGGGAAGTGCGAGTTGGGAATGACGAGCTGGCTTATGCGAGGTAGCATTATCGAGATGAGCTGGCTTATTTGAAAATGTCACACCCCAACTCCAGTGGCGATTTCTGCACGATTTTATTTTTTCTTTCTCCGTTCTTCTTCGGTCTTTTCTTAGATCAGTTCCATTTCTTGTCTAAGGCATTAATATTCAAAATTAATGCATTAGATCTCTAGATTAGAATATTTCAAGGCAGAAATTATCAGATTCAAGCAGAATATTTCAGAAAAATTCAGTGTTGGAGAAATAAGGTAAATTTTTTTCAAATGTTAATTCTTGTTAGATTAATAAATTCTAATGGTTAGAATAGTCAATTAAAGGTATATAGAATTTATTGCAAGTATTTTAAGATTATATATTGTAATTAATTTTGGAGAAATCTGAATTAATGGACTATCATGAATAGTAGCATGAACAGTAAATTCGAATTAAATGCACATTTTTCTTTAAGAGATGAATTAAATTGATGTTGGGAATTAAGAATAGAAACTTTAAGATGGTTAATTATTAAGAAATCATGTTGAATAGTATTAATTTAAGAAAACTCTAATTTTGAATATTTGGAGAAATTTCTTAGGAGGAAAAAATTAAGGAAATTGAGGAGTTTGGAGTTGAGCATTCTGTTAAAGGAAATTTAAGGAGAAACTGTGTTGAGGTAAGGATGAACATTGCATTGTTTATTGCTTCTTTGAAATAATGAGACCAAGCATTCTTATTGTTCACCCATGAAATTCTTATATACTTGATATTGTACTATCAAACTAATAAATGTAAATTTTATAATATTCTGAAACCGAGATTGACCCTTGTTCATGAGATTATTATATATATGTATATAATGCAAGTGACTTGATCAATCTTCTTGGATCAAGTTCACATGATTCCTACTTGGTAAACTTGATTGAAAGTATGATATATGTTG
>CANXYC010180435.1:0-67446 GCA_948193065.1 Aleurites moluccanus
TTAAATATAAAAAAAAATTTTTATTTTTTTTTCTGGGGGATTGCCTTTGACTATGAATAGGCTATAAAAAAAAAAAAAAAAAAAAAAAAAAAAAAAAAAAAAAGAACGAAAAAGAGAGAAAATTAAGCAGACCACTGCTCAACACATATAAGATGGGATACAACTTATAAGCATGCAAGAGCATGACTAGAAATCTACAATAACAAAGCAGGCGTGCCAACGACACAGCAGGCCCAACACAACACAACACTAACAATATTTTGGTTTCACTCTCTCATGGAAAACGACATCTTGAAAAAGGTTTTTGGTACTTATGGGAGATAAAGAAACTCTTATTAGCTCTATTTTTAAGTCAAAAACAAAAGATTTTTTTTACACCATCTCGCATTTCACACATTAACTTTGATTTTCTCATGTAAAATATGGACCCCAATTTAGACAAGTCTAAGGCCAACCAAAGCAAGCCCATAGTTCTATTTACTAATGCCAATGAGACCTTTATTTAGTGGTAAATAGCCTATCTTGTAAATCAAAAAGACATTATATTCAATTTTTATGAATATATGTAACTATTAGCAAATTATTTAATTATTTTGTAATTTCTATTTTTTTTAAGCAATAAGAGAACGGAAGAATCGAAAAATGTATTCCTATTAAATTATATTTGAGAATATTTATTCAATCAATTTAATAGTTAATATCTCCAATAAAATAGATTATTCACAAAATTATCCAAAACCCACAAAAAAATATTACTAATTCTTAATGCAAATAAATCAAAGTGGGTTAACTTTAACTTGCTAAATAATAACAAATAAAAAAAAAAACTAAGTAATAAGAGTAGCTGACACAAAGAACATCTAGGAAAGTGAGAAAGAGAGAGAAGACTCTCCAAAGCAAAGAACTTTGGAAACCCAGAATCCAAGTGTAATTCCTATCTGTCCTCGTAACCAAAGTAAAGAATAACAGAAAAATCTCAGTACCATTTTGCCCTTTTAGTTTTAAATTTTAACATAAAAGCTAGAGTTTCAGTCTTTGTATTGGAGACTGGAAACATAACATAATATAAACATACCCTCTCTCTCTCTCTCTCTCTCTGTGCCCATTTTCTTTTTCAATTTTTTTTCTTTCTTAAATTAATAAATAAGCATGATTTCATCACTACCCAGTATTTATAACTCCATGCCCACATGGGCAAAAGTTTAAGAAATCCCAATCCAATAGTGTGTACGAGTGTTTTTGTTTTTTTAATCCAACTCATGCATAGAATTCCAAGCCTGTCAGAACCATAAAACCAAGGTAGAGAGTATTAGAAGCTTTAAGAGAATAGAGAGAAAGAAGAGAAGTTATATTTGTTAGTATTGTTTTTGGGGTTCAAGAACTTCGGAAATGGTGAGAGATTGAATTGGAATTGTAGCTTGTTGAAGGTGGGGTTTCTTAGAATGGTGATTTTGTGTTGGATGGATACAAAAATTAGAAATAAATGGTGTTATTTTTTTGATCACGGAAGAAGACAATGTAGACAAGAACAGATGCATAAAGATTTGGTAAAACAAACAACACCAAGAAATTTCTCAAACATGGCTTCTACTTGTAGTTGGTGTAGTGAGATCTCACCAATCATTTCCATTTTTGTATGTTTTCTTCTTGTTTTTTCTTTAATTTGTCCTGTTCATTCGTCGGAGACCGGCAAAGCCAATAGCCATGCATCAACCAACCAAACTTTCAGGCCAGAGGAAGAATTACACAAGTTAAAGATTATAAGAGAACATCTCAAGAAGATTAACAAGCCTGCTGTCAAGACAATTCAGGCATTTTTTTTTTTATAAAACTATGCTCTTGTTCTATTTTGGATTTGACTTTCACTTCCTCTGTTTTTCCCCTGTTTTGTCCTCTCTTTTTTTTTTTTTTTTTTTTTTTTTTTTTTTTTTTTATCTCTCTGTTTTTGGAGTTTTAACAGGTTTGGTTCTTTGTTTTTTTCCTGCTTCATGCAGAGTCCTGATGGAGATCTTATAGACTGTGTTTTGTCTCATCAACAACCAGCTTTTGATCATTCAAAATTAAAAGGACAGAGGCCATTGGTAATTTTAATTCTTGTTCATTAATTACTGCATTTGAATTTTAATGTGGGGTGTTCTTGGAACTCACATTTCAGAGATTTCTTTTCTTTTCTTTTTTTATTTGAATTTCAGGAGGCACCAGAGAGACCAAAAGGTCATAATCCAACAGGAATGATAACTGAGAATTTTCAGCTATGGAGTTTTTCTGGTGAAACATGTCCAGAAGGGACAATTCCAATAAGAAGAACAACAGAACAAGATATGCTAAGAGCTAGTTCTTTTAGAAGATTTGGAAGAAAATTAAGAAGGCATGTTAGAAGAGACACTAACAGCAATGGCCATGAGGTAAGTTCCTAAACAAGAGTTACACAGAATAGAAGAATACCCGAAAATTTTCTTTTCTTTTCTCTTTTTCTTTTTGAAGAGTCACAGCCTTAATCAACTCAACAACTGAAAAGAAAGTGGTCAAACAAATTGGTGAATGAGGCCTATTGTTAATTCTCTCTTTTTTTCATGCCACTTTTTTTCTGAAGACAACTATTGTTTTTTTTTTTTTTAAATATATAAAGAAAGATTAAAAGAGTAATGATACAAAAATCTTCTTTTTTGGATTGTGATAAGGTTTCAGATTTTATTAACCCAAAATCAATGGTTTTTCTTTTCTTCCTTTTTCTATTATTCCTCTTGCTTCTCTCTTGAATTTGATTCTCAAACTTACAATATCATTTAATTAGTCTAATTTTTCTTCATACTTTGAAAAAAATAATTAATATGAACAAGGAAGATTGTTTTTTCTACTTTTCAAGAAAACTAAGGAACTCTGCTATCTGAATGTTCTTTCAATTCAATCAACAAAATATAATCAAATTCCTAACTGTAGTAATTGCAGACTTTTCATGATTTCGTTGTTAAGTATTTACTATTTAGCTTGACTTATTTTCTAATTTCCTTTTATTATTATCATTATTCTTATCTAAATGAAGTCATGGCCAAGAAATGCTATCTAAAGTATAAACCTGACAATCTTAATAATCTGAAAGAAAAAAGAAAGGGAAAACACAGGTTCAGCTACCCCTATAATTCATGTATTGTACGATCAAGAATATTAGGTTGTAAAAGAAATTCCTTGAGGGCTACCAAGGAGTATTTGGCTGTAAACGAAATTTTTTATTTAAAAAAAAATATTAGATTTAATTTTTATTTTAAAATTTTAAAATGACATTTTATTTTTACATCTAAACACTCAAAAAAATTGATTAATATTTTTTAAATTTTAAAACGCTATTATATACTTATTTTAAATAGACGTAAACCCTCCTAATAAGTTAGAGAAGAAAAGTGACCTATTTCTTCAATTAATTTTTCAATTTATATATTATTTATATATATGTATTTATTTATTGCCTTTTCCCTTCAAATTGTTGGATTACAGCATGCAGTTGGTTATGTGACTGGAGATCAATATTATGGTGCAAAAGCAAGTATAAATGTGTGGGCACCAAGAGTTGCTAATCAATATGAATTTAGCTTATCACAAATGTGGGTAATTTCTGGTTCATTTGGGGATGATCTTAACACCATTGAAGCTGGTTGGCAGGTGTGTGCCACTAATTTTATAAGTTTATTATTAGCTGACCTTTGACTGAAGTTTAAACTTACAAGCTCACTTTCTAAAGACGTTTCTTATTTTGTTTTTCAAATGGGTAAATTACACGATGAGAAATAGTCTGTCCCAACTCTTAACTCCTTTCATCTCGGCGTATGAATTGGTTTCCTTAATTAGTCTTTTGATCTTTTGGCATGACTTCTCCATAATTGACTTTAATAAAAAAAATTAGACTAAAAAAATAGAACAAGATGAAAATTAGACAAATATTGGCTACAGTCATGTATTTTTAATCAATTATTAAAATAATATAATGAAAATTTCCAATTGCGAAATTGAAATATGAAAAATCAATCAATAGGGCGAAAGGATGAATAGAAGGAGATCAGACGCATAAAAAATATAATTAAACTTTAAAATAGATTACCGTCTAATCAAAGCTAAAAATTAGAACGAACTAATAAGTAATTAGATATTAGACTTTAAGTCTATACATACTCTTTATAATTTGATATTTTTCTAATGGGATTTTATATCTCAACAATTATTAATCTAAGAAAAAAAAATACTTAAATTTAGAGCTATATTATTCAAACACTCAATATCAAGAAAACAAGATACTAATTTCTACATTAACTATATAGTTTTCACATTTAAAGCAGTTTCGCAGCTCAACTACCTCTCACTATCATTAATATTTTTGTGTAATAGCTATAGATTCTTAATCCTTATTATTATAATTTTGTTAATTTTCTTATTAATTATTTTGCAGGTTAGCCCAGAACTATATGGGGACAATTATCCCAGGTTTTTTACCTACTGGACTGTGAGTATATTTTTAAATAATGCATAAAAATTTGGCTTTTTTATTCTTGTATTTATTTCTTCCTTGTCCTACCTTCAACCATAAGATAAAATCATAAACCAATATTTAATAATTTTTTTTTTTAATTATTATTACAGACTGATGCTTATCAGGCAACAGGATGCTACAATTTATTATGCTCAGGCTTTGTCCAAACCAACAATAGAATTGCTATTGGAGCAGCCATCTCTCCAACATCTTCTTATAGAGGAGGACAATTTGATATCAGCTTATTAGTTTGGAAGGTAAATTAAATTCTTTTTTTTAAAAAAAAAAAACTCCATTTGCCTTTTAGAAATCTATTTTTTACTTTCAGTCCATATAAGAAAAATTAAACATAATTATGATGAAATTCTAAAATCTGATCTAATTTATCAATTCTAATAGTCTTATTGACTTCTATGATTTACACTTGACTAGAAGTAGTCAAGTAAGAAAAAACAACTCAGCTTAGAGTGTAAGAAAAGGTTTATGTTCTATAAATTTATTTATTTTTAATTAAGATATTGAATTTAAACCTTTAAATGAAGAAATAAATATCGAGAGAGGTTTTTTTCCCTTAAAAGTCACACCCGGTGATTTAGTGTTATATTGCTAATAACTTAATATTCAAAGTTTGTGCTTATAGTAAAGAAAATTAGAGACTCAAATCCAATGAGAAAAAAAAAAAACAGCAATACTCTTCGATTACTTGGTAGTATGGTACAAGACAAAGCAAGAGTATGTGCATATGTTAAGTATAATATAATCTAACATTCATTGTCAAGATTTTTTGGTTCTATAAAGAAAATTTTAGGTGCAAATAAATTTAGACCACCTGATCTAATTACTTTCTTCTAGTCTCCAAATGTCTTGATCAGTGAGGGACCCTGTTTAGGGTATAATTGTCACATATAATTTTTCTAGGACCAAATGACATTGAAACAATATAAAAAAAATAGATATAAGTGGAGCTCTAACAATGGACCATTTTGGCCTGCTTCAATAACTTCCAATAGTGTCTGTAATTCCTTAGCACTTTTTTGCTTTGCAAGATTCTCTTCTCTTCTTTTCCAAGTAAAAGAGCTTCCTGATTTCTGAGTCTTGACCCCCATTTATACTTTTCCATTTCCCTTTTTTTATTTATTTTTTCTGAATTATCTTCTACTATTTTTCACATGATTATTCATGGACTTGTACATAAATCAAGTCTGAATTTGAAAAATATCAAAATTCAAGTCTGAATTTAAAGAATATCAAATATTTCAAAAAATTACTGAATCTATTCAATTTATAATTTTCTTTACAAATTGAGGTCCGAGATCCAATACTGAAATATATCTAATTGTTCAATATAAAAAGTAATATAAAAAAAAAAAAAACAGCTTATAAGGGAGATTTTTTTTTTTTTCATTTTCCTTTTGTTTTTTGTTTGCTGTACTTGTGAGATTGCACATGGTACAATTATTGTATAAGCTTAGTTGAATAGTAAAGAAAATTAACAATAATAATTTGTAATAAATTCCACTTTTTATGTAGGATCCAAAGCATGGAAATTGGTGGCTTGAATTTGGAAATGGGGTTTTAGTAGGGTATTGGCCATCATTTTTGTTCACTCACCTAAGAGATCATGCAAGTATGGTCCAATTTGGGGGAGAAATTGTAAATTCAAGACCATCAGGATTCCACACTTCTACCCAAATGGGAAGTGGTCATTTTGCTGGTGAGGGTTTTGGAAAAGCCTCTTATTTCAGAAACTTGCAAGTTGTTGATTGGGATAATAATTTAATTCCCTTGTCAAATTTAAGAGTATTAGCTGATCATCCAAATTGCTATGATATTCAAGGAGGAATTAACAGAGTTTGGGGTAATTATTTTTACTATGGAGGACCAGGAAGAAATGTGAGATGTCCCTAAGGGAAGAAAAATGGTACATAGGTTGGATTTTATATTTTATTTTCCTTTTTTTTTTTTTGAGGGGGGTTATTTTCTTGTTGGGTGATATGGGTTTCTTGTCAAAATCATTGGTGAGTTTGGGTTATTCTTATATTTATTAATTACCTTGTTAATCCAAATTTTTTTCTCTTTTTTTGTAATTTTTACCTTTCAACTAACAGGTGATTTATTAATTATACCAGTACCTTCTTAGGGACTTTATGTAAATGTAGAAAAAAAATAAAAAAGAAATTAAATACTAGTGAATACACTATGGCTTGTGATTAATTTTTTTTCCCTTTTTTCTTGCTCGTGTTGGTACTTTGTTTGAAAAGAATGAAGATTAGAGGGGTGAGAAATTAATAGAGCATTCAATTAAAAGGGACCCCAGAAAATGGCCAGTATCTAACCACTATCTCAATTAGGTTCACTAATGCCACCACCATGCCCTTCCTTTGATAAATGCATTTGGGTCCCGAAAAAATTAACATTACCCTTCCTTATTAGTTGAGACTTTTATTAGTGGAAGAGTATTGATTGCAAATTTTAGGTATTTTTATTGCTACTTCCCACAACACAATAACTCCTCCTAGTGAACTCTTTCTTATTAGTTGAGACTTTATTAGTGGAAAATTATTGATTGCAAATTTAGATATTTTTATTGCTACTCCCTACAACACAATAACTCCTCCATACATATATATATATATATATGATAGAATTTAATTTTTAAAATTTTCTTTTTATTTTTTTCTTATTTAATTAGGGACCGATGCAAAAATTTTAGAAAGAGTACCCCCTTGTATCAATAATAATGTGAAGTTGATACTCAAGAATTAAGTGTAGTAATCATATTTCAATTAAAATAATTCAAACTAAAAAAAAAATTAAAAAATAATCTATCTATATTTTAAATTGCTTTGAGTTGTGAGACATTAAATTAATTTTGAGTTAGGTTATTTTATTTTATTTTGACAAAGCATTTTTACTATTTTAGTTTTACATATTAAAAAATTATAAAAATCAAGAGGACGCTTATTTTTTGTTACTACTTGAATTCGACTATGATTAAATTAAATCTAATATAATAAATAAATTATTATAACTATTTTATGTCCACAATTCTTTTTTCACTAATTAATCAGTTTATAAATTCATATATTTATCATAAATTTTACAATATTCTTTCTAATTAAGACTATTTTCTATTTCCATCATTATTTTTTTATAAATAAAAAATTATAAATTTGAGAAATTATCAATGTTTAAACTTATGAATTTCTATAACACAAAATAAATACTCAATTCTTAATATTACTAGTGAGAATCTTCAAACCTATAATATAATTAAAAATAAATAATTAAAGAAAAAAAAGTATATAGATGAGTAATTAATTAGTGTTCTTTACAACTAAAGATTAGATAATATAGATCTTACTTGAAGCTAAAGCCTAGTAGCAATTATAATAATTATATATATACACACATTATTATTATTATTTTTATGCATGCATGTTTATGTTCATAAATTGCCAGTTATCTTTCTCTTAAAGTTTAATTATTCAACTTCAATTACAAAAAAGATACCAACATTATCATGCAAATTAATGAGATTTTGTACTGATAAAATTAAAAAAATTACTAAAATATTATTAAAGCTATACATAACTAAGATTCTGTAATTATATTGTTGCACATGTGGTTGGTATACACTTTGAGTATTTGCTTTTTGTAAGAACCAAAGACACTCATCATACTGTATGTTTCACTTTGGAAGGGCAATTGCACAAAAATCAAACTCCCACTAACATCTACTTTACCCTACTTTTTCTTAATTTCTTGGACTCCTTTAATTTAATCAAGGAAATGTGTGATAATTCATTTTTTTTTATATAATTTCCAAAGAATTAAAATGACAATTTTTGAGGATTTAATATAGAACTAATACATATATATGTATAATAAATACAACTAGCATGTTATATGATGATTATCAATTAATAATATATATATTAGTTCTATATTAAATTTGACAATAAAAAAAATTTTGTTTATTAAATTGAGAAAATAAACGCTGAAAGAATTTTATATCCTTTAAATTTTATATGACTTAAATTCGAATTAATCTAAATCAGTAACTATTAAATACCGGCGGTTAATGTCATATCATTTTATTAATATTAATATAATACTATATTCTAATAAATAAGAAAAATCTAATGTTTTCGTTAGTATTGTTTTGTATTTAAACTAAAAAGGGTTTGTTGGTTATTGTACCAAATTTTTTTTTTTAACTATTATAAGAAACTTTAATAAATTAATTCAATGGAGCTCAAGTAATTAACAAGATATCTAGACGCTCGCATGCTTAAAATTCTATCTATATGCTATAGTTCACAATATCAGCAGACAGCATTTGATTATTATCAAGAAGATAATCAATTTCGCCTTCAGAAATTTCTAGTCGGAGTTTATTTAAACAAAAATAAATAAATAAATAAAAATATGTGCAAAATGCTTTAAAGAAGAAGAAGATAACACCATCAAACAAATAAAGAGTTAACTTCGAAGTCAAGCCAGTGGTTCTCTACTCCAACCTAAGAAAGTATTCATACTTTTATACCAAACTTTATAAAAAAAAATATTGTAACATACTTAGATTAGAAGGCAATAATAGTAGTAAAAATGGATTCCAAAGTAGAAATATGGACCAACAAGAAAGTAAATTGGTGATTCTAATTCAAGTATAGCTTTCAATGGTAGATTTGAAATCTATATATAATATATATAATGGATCAAAGCAAAGCAAGGCAACCACTCTTGCAGCCTTATTAATTGAATCCAATAACCAGCAATCATAAAAATGGTGACTGAAAATGACTGACAACAGTAACATGTGGCTAGGTATTTATCAAGACAAAGAACAAGCATTTTAACCTGCAACTCTTATGTGCCCAATTGCTAATACAAGACCACAAAATTGGAAGCATGGAGGAAGTTGAGTTGTGGTCCTTAAGTTGGTAAATTGCTTCTGTACATAAAAAATCATGTCTATATCACTCATATTTTGTGCTGTGCTATGTATAACCAACCACTTTGATGTGTGATAGATCATTTGTACACACCATGACTTTTGAGGAGAAATCCAGGGAAATTTGGGTAGGCTGTCAGATTACTGAATACTGTATACAAATTACAATCACATGGCTTACTGAATGAAGAACAGGCCTTAAATTCAACAAGTCAAGGGTAAAGAAAATGAGCTTGTGTTTCATAATGTATGCAGACAAAATTATCAAGCTTTCTATCCAAAATTCATCTAAATCCCATCTGGCCTAAGGAGCTAACCTGTTACCTGGATGCAATCCATATGCAAAATTAGACAATAAGATATTATATAATTAAAAAAATGATATTTTAATAATAGAATTTTCTTTGATAATCGAAAAAACAAGACAAAAACAAAAAATATAATTGATACTAAGTAGGTCAGCTAGAAATAAAATAACATAGCACAAACTAAGGCAACTGAATTTCAAAGGTTGTAAACTAAATGAGAGAGATCTTGCTTTCTTTGGCTGATGGCTACTTTTATTTTCCTTTGATGAGGTCCTAAAGCAACAAGATTCACAATAGAACAGTCATTCACTCATTTCCAGACCTCGCAACTCTAGATAGAGGCTAAATGTATAACAAGTTTCGAGTTGTAACTTGTACCAGTAGACAAATTCATTATAAGACTAGCTGGCTATATCAACCCCACTATGCCCCATTAATTTGAGTTTACCCCACACTTCTGCAGTGTTAGGCATATGGTAGATAAACAAACCCTAAATCCAAGTCCCAAAGTCAGTTCATCAACTGCTTCTTTTGGCATCTAATACTAAGCTTAAATTCTCATCAACTGCTTCAATGCCAACTTCAGGTACCAATCGGCCAGGATGCCAAAGTAGTACAAATTTGCTCATTTTGGATAGGCATGGAACGTGCTAAATTCTACGAGTAATTATGAGAATTTTCTCCATCGTCAAAGAATGAAAGACAAACTGAATTTGATGGACCATACATCAAAATTATCCACCGAGGACACCATTACAGAGGCACAGTGCCATCTTGACTCTCATACCAGGATTAACAAGTCATGCATGAACAAAAACAACACAATGGAAACTAGGAAACTAAAGTTTGAAGGCACATAGTTCTGTCGTAAGCACCCATGACCACTGAAATACACAATCCAACGTAAGGATTTATAACTTTATATAGGAAGAGAAGTGAACTCTCCTATCGCTATTTGGTGACATAATGATTTGAGTTTTAACTAAACTTTTGAGCTTCCCATTCAGTCACTGAAGTTCAACAAAATGATATCAAGAAAATGGGATTTAACTATCAACTAAGCCAAGATTTAACACAGATTACAAGATAAGAAGCTTTGATCCATGGCCAACTTCAGTGTCAAAAATACATAGACTAGTGTCATTTTCTTACAATCTCCGTACATAACCAAGAAAAAAAAAATTAACATACGGGAGGCCATTTTAGGTTTAGCGAAGCTGTTACTATATGAGATTTCATCGTAATGAACTGAAGATATGGGATTAGTTCATTATTAAAAAAAATTGCAACTCCGAACCAAATCAAATTGCTTCCACAGGAATAACAACAAAACTGAAACAGCAATTAAAATTCACTGCGTACATATCACTTCAAGCAACTTTTGACTTTCTTCGCTCACCTCTACATTCTCCATCTTCAGTCGCCGTCGCATCATATTACTTGTCCTTCCAGCAGCTGCATAAGTTCTTATCAGTGACTCGAACACTTTTGCCCCTACATCATCTACAGCCTTTTTCAAAATCTCAATAAAACCTTCTGCTCCATCAACATCCTTCTGTTGCTCAAAATGTGCAACGAAAGACCCCACAATTTCAGGCGATGGGGCCCACTTCCGACCATCTCTTCCACCTTTAGATATTGCATTGGCTAAACAATCAACTGCCGATTTGATATCCCCTTTTTCCAAATGATAATCCAAAAATATTTCCCATGTTTTAGCATTGGGCTTGCCCCCTCTCCCGCAGGCCCTTTCCTTGAGCTCTTCTGCCCTTTCTAGCAAACCCTCTTTGGCATAAGCTCTGATAAGAACATTTGCAACCCTGATATCATAAGTTGAGCAACTGGATTCCCATTCTCTGAAACATTTCTCTGCACCCGGTACATCTTTCAAGTTGACCAATACTTGGATCATATTCATATAGCTTATGTTTGAAGTTTTAGGAAAAGCCAGTCTCAAAGAACGCCATATTCGATAAACCTCAAGCAACTTACCCACTCTACCATACAACGTAATTAGGAATTGGAAAGCAGAATGGTGGTGATGTGCATTTCTCTTTTCCAATTCCTTCAGTGCCTTCTCTGCCTTGTCAAGCAAGCCAGCATCAACATAAATTGAGGCTAAGTTGCTATACGTTGTCCAATTTGCAGCAACTCGACCATCCCTCTTCATTTCCTCAATTACTCGTTCAGCACCAGAAATATCATTGGCAGCTGCAAGAGCCCTCATCCAGACATTGTATGTATAAGAGTCTGGCATTATATTGTTGGCCTTCATTTCTTGAATGATCGTTGGGACCCTTTCAGGCTGACCAATTTTTGTGTATAGGGTCATTAGGCTGTTGTAGGACATAGAGCTTAAACCAAGATTGAGCTCCTTCATCTTTTCCATAAGAGCTTCAGCTTCTTCGGTCATCAATTCCTTGCAATAACAGTTGAGAAGGGCCCCATATGTTAGATGGTTCTTAGATGTTTCAGGAAGATCAATGAAATAACTTTCTGCAGCAGGAATGCCTCTAGTTTTGGCTACTAGATCTAGATGAATAGCTTGATCACTGACTGTCTTATTCATGCCCCTCTTTAACATAGCTTCTGATAGCTGCAAATTGCAAAAATTTACTTATCTAGAACTTGCAAGGTATGCTTAGAAGAAACGAACACATGAGAACTACAAGTGATAGAAACATGTCATAGAAGAATGATTAAAATACCAAGCTTACACCCCATAAGATGCTGAAAGCATTGAGAGAAAAAAGGAGGATATGCCATTGAGCACCACAACTTTAATTCTAAATTGATAGGTATATAGCTCAGAGCAATTTTGTCAGAATTCCGGGAATGCTACTTAAAACACCATGATAGATTAACTACACGCCAAAGAGTAAAGCATATAAATAACTGCAAACTGGACAGCAATCTTTATAATATTTTACATGTTTCTCTTCTATATACATTAAAGTGCAAGCCATCTTCTAAATTATAAAACAGGAATTCGTTTGTATTGATTTTTATAAAATTGCTAAAGCTAAAGCAACTAATATCCAAATCCAGTTCTGTGATCAACTAAGAGAACTGGAAGCAAACTGTCATGACATGAGACCACATTTTGCTGTTTGTGTCCACTTTGAGAATAATCATACGTAGGCACTCTTTCAGTTAGAAGAAATTCAATCCAGTATCATGTCAGAATAATCTCTATGATATACTTCCAATTTTGTTCAACAATTTAAAACCATTTGAAATTCCCTTCTGATCAAGCCACCACTGCTCAAGTTAAAAATATTTATTCAATAATAGGAATAACTGCAGAATCCCAGAATTGGTTGATCACCTATACTTTAAAACACCACTTCATAGAATTAGACACTCGCAAACTTTCCATTGAAAATCAGCTGAACCAAAATCAATTTCGCAAACTCAAGTTGTAATGATCGTAAGGGTTCAGCTCCCACTATAAATAATGAAATGAATAGTTAGCTAAAATTTTGACTGAGGCCAATACCCATTCAAGAATCGAATTTGTGATTTTATTCAGCTCTTAGTGACTGTATTACCATTATGAAAATCAAAATATACATGGAAATAGCTAAAAAATAAGGAACCAACTGATATAACACAGAGAAACAGCAAATTTTAGAACACGAAATGCTTAGAAACTTAGTTGGGGTTTTGAAGGGAAAGAACCTTGAGAGCAGGATAATAAAGGTTGCGATCACGGAACTTCTTGACAGTATCGCCAACTTCCCATTTATAGACACGCTTGGAACTCTTGAGAAACTGATTCAATTGTCGTCTAACGCTTTCCTCAGAGCTCCCTTCTTTGAAAAGCCTAACGTACAGCGCTTCTTCTAAGTACTTCTTCGACCTCTTTGTCACGTTCTTGGTGCGCCCAAACAACTGTGGCATCGCCATTTTCGATCTTGATTCAACTGGGATTTGAGATTTGTAGAGTCGAAGTTGATTTTTACTGGATTTGAAAATTTTAGACTTTCAAGTTTAAACCCTAATGTTTTCATTTTTTCAGAATAGGAGTTGTTCGTAAGGGTTTAGCATTTTGGGCCTCCATGGGTATACATTACAGCCCATTTTAAATTGGATATGAACGTCCAATATTGGATTATTCTGCCCATATCCTGAACTGAAACATTAAACTTGAACCTGTTCATTTTATGGGCTGGGCTACCATTACCCGTTAGGACCAAATTATTCGTCTAGGTTCAACTTTGATATTACCCAAAGGTTAATCATCTAAATAAAAAAAAAACAAATTAGTGTATCATTTTATCTATTTGTCCAAAAAAGAAAATTTAGAATATTTATTTATATAAGTATTTAGAAAGGAAATTACTTAGATTGAAACTGGTTCATTTGTTTTTTTTTTATTATTATTTTTTTGCCATTAATAAAATCCAGTATTCACATCAAACTAAATACAATACATTCTAAGGAATATTGTATAAGTACATTTTGCAAAGTAGAAATCACAAATAATACCCATATCCCTACAAGATTAAGGATTCCTTGATTTAATTTATTGATTTCTGAGCAGGTGGACCATGTATTATTATTATTATTATTATTATTATTATTATTATTATTATTATTATTATTTTGATAAATATAGTTTCAAATATGATATTTAATAAATGCATCTCTAAATATAATTTAAAATCGATATAGATAGATTTTAAAGATGATTTTATTATATATTTAAATATTAAATTTCAAATTATAATAGAAGTACAATAATATAGAAACCATTTTCGTTTTTTTCTCGACCATCATCAAATGGTTAAACTTAAACCATAAAAGCTAAAGGCAGCTCAAATTAAGAGGCATAGATTGATTCCGTGCCTAACAAGAAGATGAAAAAAACGACACTAATCCTCTACGCATCACAAAATTCTACAAATAGTGTGGGGGACACTACAAATCAAGCCCATTTCAAAAAGTTGCTCCCAAGCCCCAAATTAGGCAGTAGGGGGTATACCCTACCCTCCCAATAAAGTCACACCAAAATCCCTAAACCATGGCCCACCAAAATTTGCTATAAGCTTCAAAATATTTGGGTCCCACTAACTGTGACGTCTGAACCGGCCATGAAATGGTCAAAGCTAAAGCCTAAAACCGTAAAAGCCGTTTGGTATTTAGCACGTTTTCAAGATGAAAGTTTCGCTAATACAATAGTAAGCCCAACTAGTGGCAGGCTTACAATCAAGACGATAAAAAAAAAAGCATACGTTACTACTAGCTTACATTTGGTGATAAACACATTTTATTTACTAGTTTATATTTTCTTAAAATATTTTAATATACATAAATTTAAATATTAATATAAATAAAATATATAAATAATTAAAATATTAAAAAATATTAATTTACTTTATAAATTTTAATGAAAACTTAATATAAAAAATAATTAATTATATTAAAAAAATTATATTTTTAAAATTATATTAAAAAATATATATATATTTTAATTTCGTTATATTATGAAATTTATTTATTTATTTTTCATCTACTAATATATTTTATTTATTATTTCAAATACCCACTCTGACCCTAACCCTAACCTCAATTCCCAAAACTCAAACCCAACCCCTATCTCTGACCCTTTTTCCTTTATTCCGGACCCTATCTTTACCCTTTCGCCTCTCCCATTCTCATATTCCACCACCAGAATTATAGCTTGCTATTTCTTGAATGTGAAAATAAGTTTTGTGCAGGAAGAGATGTGAAAGTTTGATTATAATAAACTTCGTTTCTGCCTTTGAAACTCATGAAAATTAAATACTCAGTTCAGGTAGGTAAATTTAGACGATGCTAAGCGAGTAAAGTTTTTGAATTTTTGTGACATTAATTGGTCAATTATGTAAAATAAATTTTCTTTTCTTCCTTGATTTTGCAATTTTCTTTTTCAGCCATCCAGTTTCATCTCTATTTAGTTGCGAAGAAAATTAAGGAATTTTTTTTCTAAATTTACCTATATCTCGGGTGGAGATGAACATTTTAGCATTTATGGGTTTTTTGTTTGGGTTTTGAAAGGTTTTATTTATGGGGTTTTGAAAAGTTTTGAGATGAGTTTCTCCTTATGGGATATTTTCCTCTGTTTTCTCGAAAAATTTCAGAAATTCAGTGTTTATTTGGGTGTTTAATTTTTTTTATCAATTCGGATTCGAAAACCAATTGCTCTTGTAGTGTGCTCTGGTCCTCCCAATCTTTCAATGATGGCAAGATTTTGGTCTCCAAAGATGGGACTTTCAAACTGGGTTTCTTCAATATTGATTCCAACAAAAGTTACTTGGGAATTTGGTGTAAAAACATCCCAGATAGAACTGTTGTTTGGGTTGCAAATCGGAATAATCCGATCAATGATTCTTTTGGCTTGTTGACTATAAACAACATAGGCAATCTTGTACTACTAAGTGAGAACATGACTGTCGTTTGGTCAGCATTAATCTTGAAGGAAGAAGCGCGAGAGCCAATTTTGCAGCTTCAAGATACATTAAATTTTGTTTTAATAAACCAAAATGAAGGTGATTTTGGGAGATACTTGTGACAAAACTTTGACTGTCCATGTAATACACTGCTGCCAAGAATGAAGTTGGGACGGGACTTGAAGACCAGACTTAATAGGCGTATATCATCATGGAAGAGCCCAAATGATCCATCTGTTGGAGACTTTGTGTGGGAGGTAAATCTGAATAGTAATCCAGATCCAAATGATAATTCCATGTAAATTAAATTTAGCGGCAGTGATGATGGGTTGATCGAGCTGGGAGTAAAAATAAAAATTTTGATATGATTTATAATAATTGTATTTGAATGAAAATTAGATTAAAAATAAATGATATTATAAATTTTTTTATATAGATTTCATAAATTTTCTAATATAAAAATCTCAAATTTTAACGTATTTAAAATGTATAGATTTTTTAATATAATTTAAAAAAAATAATAAATTTTTAATATAATCGATTAAAATATAAAAACGTCACAATAATTAATCTTATAAAAAATAATAAAGTGAAAAAAATTAATGATATGATTATTCACGAATTTATATGGTGAGACCTTATTTTTTCTTAAAAATTTATAATATTATATATTTTATATGATATTCACTCCACTTTACTTATTAATTAGACTCCATTTTTTATAAAAAAAAAAAAATAATATTATATATATTTTATATGATACTATGATCCCACTTTAATTATTAATTGATCTCATTAATATATATATATATATATATATATATATATATATATATATATATATATTTGTTTTGAAGAAATAAATATGAATATAAATAAATAAAAATACTTTCTATTTATTATGTGTGACACACACTCCACTTTATGAATTTTCTGAATTTATCATTGGATTTGGTATAATTTTTACAAAGATTATTACTTGGTATATGATGAAAATTAAAAAAAAAAATTACATATGAAGAAAAATTTTCATAACTACTCCAATTATATATATATATATATATATATATATATAAACGATTAGTCCAGAAGTTTCCAGTTCCAAAAAGTTGAACGAATTTAAATTATGTACCGCGGCGGCCACGTGAAACCGCGTCATCCTGTCATTGGAAGTCATATCCATAATTCATTTGTTTTCCTTGTGTAATTTATTTTTTAGTTTCCATACAAAAAAAAATCATTTTTTAGTATTTTTCATTTCTATTTTCTCATTTGAATTTTCTTCTTTATTATATTATTATTTTTTATTATATTATATATATATACACATTATTATAATAAGTTACTATCATGATTAAATCATTAAACTAGTTATATTCAGTGAATATTTATATGAAATATTTTTAATTGTTAAGATTTCAATATTCATTTGTTACTAAGACAATATAATTATATTAGCTTTTGTTTGCATATATCAGTTATATATGTCAGCTTTCTCATAAAATGATAAAACAGTACTTTGATATTAAACTCTCTATTCTACTTAATTTGCAATTTTATTTTTGTTTAGGTGGTTTGATATATTTTAAATTTAAAAAAAAATGTAAATTAGGTCAACTTATCTAATGTAACTAAAGGGGAAATCATTTATAGGTTACCATATATTATGATAAAAAAGAGAGGAAGAGAGTTTAGGAAAATTATTTATAACTCATTTTTTTTTATAAAATGACACTGTTTTGATTAAAAAAATTAATCTGTTGTACATAAATAATTTAATTCAAATTAATTGAATTATCGAATATAAAGATGAAGCCCTCATATCAACTAGCTGAGTCAGGGTTACCCAGCGAAGAAAAAAATCATATTAATTTATAAAAAATATTATTTAGCCTATTTAAGTATAATTTTTTTATACAACATTACTTTAAAATATCTTTTTTATTATGTCTTTTATAGGGTCTTAACTCTTAATTACTGTTACATTATTATCTTGATTATTTTTTTCTTTCTTTTATAAAAGATAGATAATTCACAATTGAATAAATCTAAATTAGTTTTGCTTCAAAACTTAACATAAAGGGAGAGAGAAGGGGGAAAAAAAAAACAGAAAGAAAAAAGAAAGAAAAAGACAGATCAATCCTAATAATTGCCATTCAATTTTAAGGAAAAATAAAAAGCATGTCATGATAATACTTTCCTCTTGTATTATAAAAGTTTTTCGTACGTTTCTTTAAATTATAAGGACCATTCTTCTTCATTTTAAGCAACACGCACAATATATAATTAATTGCGTAAATTTGCAGTTTTGGACTAAGTTTAATTATGTAATTTAATTAATGCAATTCAAATATTTTTAATCATTTCGTACAAGTTACAAATTTCTGTGTATGTATCAAGTCATTATCTCACATGACCCATACATTTTTTATCTTCATATTTGAAAAGAAAATAAATCATTTTTTTTTCTGGTGTTCCATATTTATATATAATTAACATAAAATGGTGTTTTAAAATAATTTTTTCATTAAGATTTCATGTTTAAATCACTATAATAAACTATTGATATTATATTAATAAATTAAGGAAAAGGTAATATGTCTTATATGTTGTTCATATAATTTGTTTAATTAATATTTATATTAAAATAAAACAATCTCTTTGGCTTTAATTTTTTTTCAAGCAGGGAGAAGAGAATCAATTCATTACTTAGAGAATATGTATTTATCGCTAGATTATATTTCGGTGTGTAATTTTTAGACTTTGCTATTGTGTGTATATATATATATATATATATAAAGGAAAAAGAAAAGGAAAAGAAAAAATATATATATTATGATGTACTTTCCTGCTAGACCCTTCTTAAATAATTACGATGCAATGGATCAATGTGTATGGGTACAGTTAAAGTCACTCTCATCTCTGTAATAAGTTGATAACATTATATATATAATATATGTATGAAAGGCACATATATTTATATATAAAATCAAATGAAGCTATATATAAATATATCGTTGAAATCTTAGCATATTGCATCCTCTACCAATCTCTTTCAGTAACCATTATGTGCTGAATCATATTTTCAACGTGAAAATTTTTATTATTTCATTAATCCTTTTTGTGCAAATTGCGTGACATATATTTAATTATATGTATACATATATATATTTGAATGTTTTATAAGTAGTAAATATTATTAAATGAATGTAGAAAAATAAAAATTAATAACACTTATGTAATTTTTATGTATTATAAAGACATTAAAAAAATATATAATAAAAAAATTAGTTTTGGATGAGTCGGGAATTATTTATATATAAAAAGTTGGATTTGATTAAGCAAATGAATTTTTTATATAAATTAATATGATTTTTATTTTATTGAAACAGTTTATATTCATCTGAATTTATGCATAATTTTGTCTCTATTTATGATTTATAGTATTAATAATTTACTAATTATAAACCTATATGAGGCTGAGATTACTACAATAATAGAACATAATGCTAATCAATTATTGTTTAAAGTTGTCAATATTCTTCTAGCAAAAAAAAAAGATGTCAAGATTCTGCAGCCAATCAGCTTTGGTAAGAATAATAATAAAAAAAATAAATAAGAGAATGGGCAGCTTACTAACCTTGTCTTATGGGACAAAAGTCACCCCAACTCTCTGTAGTCTCTTCCCACGCGAATCACGCGTTATTATTTATTTCAAGCAAACTATTTTTCATGCATAAATAAATTTCGATAATTAAAAAGTAAAAACGGACAAAAAAGTGAAAATTGTTTATTATTGAATTGTTGAAGAGCAATTGGAATTACCACTTAGTATTTAATAAAATTTCAACTGTTAATTTAAAATATTTAATATTTTAAAATTTAATGACTGATAATTTAAAATTATAATTAAAATAATAAAAACTAAAATTTTTAATCCAACATTCGAGAATTAAATATGATTACCAACAAAATAAATGCAACCGAATTTTTGGGAGTGAAATCCACAGTGTTTATTGGCGGGTGAGATAATTAAAGAATTTAATAATAATAATAATAAATGAATTCAATATAGTAAATAAATGAATTAATGGACAAGGATAATACTGTTGGAGGTTGGTGTTCTTTGTTAGTAATAATAATAAATGAATTCAATATAGTAAATAAATGAATTAATGGACAAGGATAATACAGTTGGAGGTTGGAGTTCTTTGTTAGATGGGGAACCTTCCAGCTTTGATCCAGCACATCTACTCTTCTAGAAACAAACGTCCCACTTTGAATAGTGCTCAGTTGCCAAAAAATAAAATAAATTATTAACTTTAATCCCCAAAATTAAATTTTTATCACTAATTCAGAGGCTAAATTTTTGGATTTTTATTTTCTAGATTATAAGTTCCTTGTATTTAGTGGTCTCCTATAAAGATTTTGTATTAGTTTCGGTAGCGGTTATCACCAAGACACATGTCACCACTGTTGGCCCTATGCTCTGCTCCCTTTTGTCCTTGTAAACGAATGAACATAAACTTTTTTTTTTATTGGTTTTAGACTTTTATGTAAGGTAGGACATGAGAAAATTCAGGGAGACTACCCATTTTCAAAGTTTGAATTGAAGCCAATTAATCAAAAACAACAACAAAACATCTTACCTGTAGAGAGAGAAAGAAAGAGAGAGAGAGAGAGAGAGGGGGTGCTTTCTTATTCTTTTCTTCAGGAATTTTTGTTGTTCCCTTCTATAAGGGTTTGATGAGATAAAGTCTAGATCTTTGAAGAGCCTTCTTTGTGGGTTTTCATTTGGCTATAATTTTGAAGAAGGTTCTGTTTTGAAATTGTTGTTTTGTTTTTGTTTGGGGATTCTCGAGGAAGAAACCGAAAAGAAATGATAGGGTGGTGGATATCTGCTCTGCAATTAATAGAGCTGTTTGTGAGTACGTTAGTGCATTTGGTGTATGCTTTATACATCTTTAGCACAGCTGTGGCTGGTGATCTTTCACAGACTTTGAATGAATGTTTTTTCAAGCCTAATATAAGCATTGTTGTTAAAGAAGAAGAGTCTAGAGGGTCATCCAGAACAACCACTAATGGTGATGACTTGCCTCCTATTGTGTTGGTCCATGGAATCTTTGGATTTGGCAAAGGGGTGTGTGATTTTTCTCTTGTTGAATTCCCAAATGGGTTCCGAGTTGTTTTCTTCTAAAAACTTTATTTTGTGCTTTGGAAATTAATTTCATTTAGTTGTCATGTGGGTTTTTGATTTTCCATTGGTTTCAGAGATTGGGAGGTTTATCCTATTTTGCTGGGGCAGAGAAGAAAGACATGAAGGTTCTGGTGCCCGATTTAGGGTCCTTAACCAGCATATATGATAGGTGAGTCATGGGTTCAATAAAGATTGCAACTTTATGTGCATTCTTTGCTTTCTGTTGTCTATTGTTTGTTCTTGTGTTGTGTATGTTCAATTTTTTTTGCTGGGTTTTAGGGCACGTGAGTTGTTCTATTATTTGAAAGGCGGCCAAGTTGATTATGGTGAAGAACACAGCAAGGCTTGTGGGCACTCTCAATTTGGACGGATATATGAACAAGGTCAAAAGATGTTTACTCTGTTTTCTATTAGGCTCTGTTTCTATTTTGTCTGTTTTCCTTACCTGCGTTGAACACTTTGCTTAATTTTGAAATGGGTTTTGTTTGTTTTGATTTGGGATGCAGGGCACTATCCTGAATGGGACGAGGATCACCCAATTCACTTTGTTGGGCACTCCGCGGGAGCACAGGTTGTTCGAGTGCTGCAGCAAATGCTTGCTGACAAGGTTAGGCTAATTTTAATTTGTCTTAAGTTGTCAGCATATAATAATTAGTCTTTTCGTAGCTGTTTGTTTGATTGTATGTTCTTAATGTTTTCTAGGCTTTCAAGGGTTATGAGAATACTTCTGAAAATTGGGTATTAAGCCTTACATCCTTATCTGGAGCCTTCAATGGGACTACAAGAACATACTTAGATGGGGTTCAGTGAGTACTTTTACCAACGTTGCCTTTTATTTAGAACTTTTCATCCAGAGGGTTTAATAGAAATGAAAGTTATTTGGCATTGAGATTAAAACCTGATTTTTGAAAAGCACCATTTGAAATGCTATTGAGAAGAACAGTTTGAGAGTGTTGTTTAGTGAAATTGACAATTTATAACTAGAATATTTGAAATTCATCCTAAAAACAAAATTTAATGGTCTCTAGTAGAAATTTGAAGCAATGTAACTTTTTCAACAGAAACTGAAATAGAAAGTAAGCAATTGCAAACAAACCCAAAGAATTTTGCTAATGACTCTAGATATATTGTCTCTGGACTTGAGGAGAGAGCCTGATAATAATTGAAGGTTGTATATTCATTTTCTTGTTTTGAGATTTGCCCGAGTGATGCTATTGTTTTAATTTATGAAACTACTATTATCTTTGCTTCAATGGATTAGGCACAGGAATCCTTCTATGTCATAATTTGTGGCTCAAAATGTCTGATAATGGGATCTAATTTGTCCCTGCCTTTCAATATTTCAGGCCAGAAGATGGAAGGACCTTGAAACCTATATGTCTGCTTCAGATCTTGCGCTTAGCGGTGATAATCTATGACTGGCTTAACATATCCTTGCTCAAGGGTTATTACAATTTTGGATTTGATCACTTCAATATGTCCTGGAAGCAAATGGGAATTTTGGGTCTTTTTGATTGCCTTTTGGGGAATTCTGGTCCATTTGCATCAGGAGATTGGATACTTCCTGATCTTACAATTCAAGGGTCAATGCAACTTAACTGCCATCTTCAAACCTTTCCTGATACTTACTATTTTGCCTATGCTACCAAGCGTACTAGGAAAATAATGGGCGTCACAGTTCCTTCAAGCATCCTTGGAATACATCCATTGCTTTTCATAAGAGTATTGCAGATGACCCAATGGCGTTTTCCTCCAGATATCTCACCTCCTTACAAAGGATACAGGTTTGTGTTAAACAGCATATGTTGGCTCATCAACTTGCTTATTTATTGAGAAACATTGATCACTCAAATGAGATTAAATTCTGGACCCATGTCTTTAATGATCTCATGAAGACTATTGCAAGGAAATTTCAAATTGATTTGTCCTCGTTCTCCAAGGGGATTATCATTCTGATTTTCAAGGGTTGTCGCTAGCCAAATCATTGTTTAACTACAAATTAAATTGCATTTCAACTCATGTCATGAGTGAATGTATCTGCAGGGATGAGGATTGGCTGGATAACGATGGAGCACTTAACACGATTTCCTCAACTCACCCGCGTCTTCCAATTGAACACCCTAACCTTTTCATTGGAAGTGATTCTGAGTGTCAACCTTTGCAACCGGGAATCTGGTTAGTTATAAGACTTTCCTCTCTTTCTCTTGCATGCTCACCTGGGCCATTTACTAACACAATTACTAACCAAACTGATATTTTGAGCATGAAGATACAAATGAACATTTATCATAACCAGAAAAATACCGAAATGAACATTCATCATAACCAGAAAAATACCTTTCAGCCAAGGTTTCAAATATAAGCTTAATATAATACTAGGCCATTCAATTTGCAGAATTTTAGGTCATTGTTTTCTTGCTATTCTTGTGCTTGATAAAAATTTCATTATTATTGCTAATTTCCAGAAAAAGAGAAAATATGAAAATTAGACATGACATAATTTAAAAGCATCTGAATCAAGTTGGAAGCTAAATATCAATAGTACTAGTAAATTGTAGTTGCATCAAGAAGAATGTGACTGTTCATTGCTCGACAAGCTAACAAAGAGGTGGGCATTTATTTTACTGCAGGTACTACAAGATTGTGGAAGCAGATCACATTTTTTTTATTTTAAACAGGGAAAGAGCAGGAGTTCAATTTGATCTCATGTATGATAGCATTTTCGAACGTTGCAGAAAGCATTTATTTAGGAAGAATACACAAACCCTACCAAATGAAACCCACCATCAATAGTTTATAATGTCTGCTACGCTCAACAGTTACCATACAACTAGAAGAGATGAAAAGAAGTTTTAAAGAAGAGAATTATCCCATTGCATTAGTACACAATTCTTTAAGATTTTAGTACAATTGTAGTGGTAATATTCTTGCCATACTTTTTCTGTCTCTTTGTGAATGTAAATTTCAACAAAGAATTACCATCTTGAGTAATGTGAAGTATGCTAGTTCTCAAAAATTCCTGGTTCGCTGTTCTTCTGCAATCTTAGTTTTTCCTTTATGAATTTTTTTTTTCTTTTTTAATTTACCAATGTTCTGATATGTAGCTTTGCTAGACTTCAACAGCTTTGTGTCCATATTAAACTCTGTTGGGCTTAGTAGTGTTAATGTAATCCCTTAGAATTAGTTAATGCAAATAAAATTATTTATCTTCATATACTCTATTTTTAAAAACAAACTCAATATACCTTAGATTATGGGGCTGGAAAATTGGTAAGAAAAAATTGACAACTTATCTTTTATTTTTGGACACAAGCTACACATCAGTAGTTAGCAATTAAGCGTAAGAGAGGGTGGGAATAAGGTATTGCACAATGCAATGCAAATCAGGCCTTTTTCCCTTTTGAGTGTTGGCTGGGGGATTTGAGCTCCAGTGGTATTGCTAGTGGGCCAAGTGACCTGTGGCTAACATGACATCTATATTGTCTGGCAAATATTAAGTTGTATATAAATTATGGTATCACTCTTTCAAGACAATATTTTTGTCCAGCTCAAGGAGGGCCCTTTTGTGGCCCAAAATGGAGGGTGGGGGTTGTGTATAGCATATATTTGTTAAGGTCCATTTCGTTGGATTACTTCTTGCTTTTTGTTTCTTATTATTTGTAAAAGAAAAATTTATTATTATAAATCTTTTAGTTTTGTTTACTTCTCTCTCAACATTTTTCTGTTTTTTGCCTAAAGTAAAGTTTGGTCGGCTGTGGTTATTTTTTATTTATTTTGTTTATTTTTATTAAAAAAAAAAAATTATTAATCCATATCTTTTTAAGCATGAATATAATTTTATTTATTATTTATTTTATGAGTTCGCTATCACTTTTATGGTATTTAATAAGTTTTTTTATAAAAGTTTTTAATGAAAGTATTATGTTTTCTTGAGTCTTTAATAATGGTTTACTGATCATTGCGGTATAATCTCGATCAATTGGTGCGAAAAAATAGATTTAAGTCTATATTTAGAATTTTGAATATCCATTTGCTAGGTGATTGTGCAAAATCATAAACAGTTAACAGTTATTAAATTCTTAAGAAATTTATAAATCAATTACTCCTTCCATCCTCTTTTTTTTTTTTTTTTTTTTTTTTTTTTTTTTTTTTATTATTTATCGTTTTAGAAATTCATTCATTTCCATTTTTAATTGTCGTTTTAAATTTTCTAAATAATATTTATAATTTTTTTCTATTTTATCTTTATAGTTTTTAATTTAAATATAATAATTTAATTTAAGATAAGGTTAAAAATATAAAATTAAATAAGTCATTTTGAATCTAATTAATAAGTGTCTTAATATGTGTGTAAAATTTTAAACGACCAATAAAAAAAATGATTATTCTATTCAGATCTCAATAATTCCTTTAAATTTTTAAATATTCAAGTTTCTGATATCTATTAATAATATCATCTTATTTTCAAAAAATAATAAAAATGGAATTGACAAATTTTATGCCTTTTCTTTTTACTACCACAAACTAAATCATCATGACATATTATAGTTGCATCTGGAGCATACACCACCTCCTATATAAAGATAATATTAAAAAAAACCATAATATTGATTTCTATGAAATTTATTTATTATAATTATGAATTCTTTTGGACTTTTAATACAATTTTCATGCACTCCTATATTTACTTTTCCTTTTTAATGCACAATTACTGTGTAACCTCAAGAATTGATCAAGGTAAAATAAATTTACTTCTCACTTTTCAGGTTTAATTTGTACCAAAAAAATAATTATAATAATTAATATTTAGAATTTTGAATATTTAAGCTATATATATATATAAAGAAAATTTGTTCATGAGGGCATGTCACATGTATTATCATCAAAACCACATGCATCTTAAAAACACCAAAGAAAAATATTAGAAAAACCCACAAGCATGATGCATCATCATTGGCAGCACATGACATTCAAGCAGACAAAATCATCAATAATATGGTTTTATAATGTTTTTTGGGGCTGCCCAATTCAATATATATGTCAGAGACTTATGGGTTTTCTTCTTCAGTTCTACTAGATATTATACAAGAATTGTTGGTTACATTATAAATAAAGTAATTAAGTCTAAAGAACTAAAAATTAGAGCTTAAGTGACATTTAAAAAAAAAATCTAAATGTAGCAAACCTTTTTATGTTCACATGTATCCATGTTACAAACTTGCTTGAACAATTCAGCTTTGACCAAATAAAAATAAAAAATTTATTTCAGATAAAATATAATTATAAAATAATTATATTAAATAAATATAAATTAATTAATATAAAAATAAATTAGATAAGAAAAAAATGAGATTTTAATATAATTATATTTATTATAATGATTACCATTTTAAGTTATATGTGAAAATATTTATTTTTTATTTATTTATTTTATTTTTAAATTTATTTATTTAAAATTATCAGAATTTTCAATTATTAAGAACGCTGATTAGAAAAATTGATAAAAAAAAAATAAAAATTACATAATCTTTTCATAAAAAATAATCTAATAATACATATGACTTGATAATAGATTTAATTGCAAAAGGATCTAACTAAAATTTTGAAACCATGGCATCTATTTGAAAATTGAATATTCGTAACAGTTTGAAACCAGCATTAGCCTTGTAATTCGACCACTGGGTGGGTATGGGGGGAGTCAAATTAGGTTTAGAATTTTTATTTTTTAGTTTGAATTCCATCAATTAGCTATGTCTAATTTTCTAATCTATATGTTGGTTTTATATAAATATATATAATAAAAATTAAACTCAAGAATTATTTAATTTTTTTGTTATGTATTAAATAATTTTTTTAAAAAAATTAAATTTATATAAAATTATTTCATCGAAACCTTTCTACATTATTATATATATTTATATAGATTTCATTTATAATTTATTATTAATTTTCAACTGATTCATAATTAATAAATTTAAGCATAAATATTTTTATAATAATTTTTAAAATTATAAAAAAATAATATTTAAACTTAATAATCATAATAATTTACATATTATTAAAATATTTTAAAAAATAAATTAAATAAAAAATATGAATAACATCCACTTAAAACTTGAGCCCACAAATAATTTAAATATATTGTTGGTGATTTTAGATTTGATGTTAATTTTGATAACAAAAAAATAATATAAATATGTTATTTGTATTATCAATTTGTTTGAATTGATTGAGGAATGAGAAATCATGACCATTGTTCAAACTATAGGATTAACACATTTTAAGAAAGTTTATAGAGTACACATATTTTTAGGGAGCATACTTAGAGAAGTATAAGAAGATAATTCTAGATTGTTGAATTTCGGTGTGTCGCGGATGCGACTCTAAGAATACGCTTAGTCACAGGTGCGACTCTAGGAACAAGTTTGGTCACAGGTGCCACAAAGTCAGTCACAGTCTTAAAAAGGTTTCAAGTCGCGAGCCCGAAATTAATTTGAGAAATTCTAAAAATATTCAGTAACTTCAAGATAAACAGTGTTCCTCCAGTAGCGGGCGCGACACAAAGAAGTCGCGGGTGCGACTAACTGAAGTCGCGGGTGCGACTAACTGAAGTCGCTGGTGTGATAAGTTTATTCACAGGAGTGAAATTAAAATTAGAATATCTCAAAGCATCCAGTAGCTTTAAGTTAAACAGTAACTTTCAGTAGCCGGCGCGACATTAAAACGTTGCGGGTGTGACTAGATATAATCTCATGGATGACCAAATCAGTCGCGGGCGTGAATTTTAATTCAACCAAGTTCAAATGCTTAGTAACGCGATTGGTCGCAAGCTCTACTTGGTGAAATTCAAAATTACTCTTTATCGAGCCAAATGACCAGATGCAAGTTGCGGGTAGTAGCGGGTGCGACTCCTGCGATTCAAACAACAAAACTAGCAGTTGAAAAGTATTGTAACAGCTATATTTTGGTCCATAACGGCTATATTTGATCTAATGCTATAAATACAAAATAGTATGAAACTCAAACAGGTTGGAGAATTTGAGATTAATAAGAGATTAAGTGTTTGAGAGATTAAATCAAATTAATTCTTGTATTTACTTGAAATGAGCTAAAATTGTTAAAACACTTTTAGTTGTGTTATTCTTTAAGTGTTGGAAAAATTCTTACTAGGGATTTTTCTTTTTCTACTCTTTTGTAATTCTTATTGGGTTTGAGTGTGAGTCTTATAAAACACTTGTATAGGTTAATTGTGAGCCTTTGTAAAATACTTATAAGGTTTGAGTGTTAGCCTAAACACTTGGATTTAATCTTACACCCGTAAAAGGATCGGTTAAGGAAACTCTCAAGTGTGATATTGATGAGTGAATGTAGGCAAGGTTGTCGAACCACTATAAATTCTTGTGTTTTTTCCTTCTTCCCTTTCTTTCTTTTAATTAAAATTTTAATTTGTTGTTAATTCCTCAAACAACCAATTTCCTCCCCTCTTGGTTGCCAAAGGGACTAACAATTGCTATCAGAGCTTTGTTTCCACTTTTTAAAAGATTTAACCATCTTGGAACAAAAATCAAAATGGCAACTTTAAGAGCAAGCATTGTTGAAGGAGGTTCAACCATTAGACCACCGTATTTTGATGGTACCGACTATCCATATTGGAAGAATTGAATGAAAATTTTCATGGATAGTGACGGTATTGATTTATGGGATGTGGTTGAAGAAGGGCATGTCATCATTGATTTATGGGATGTGGTTGAAGAAGGGCATGTCATCCCTACTAAAATCATTGGTGGCATAGAGGTGAATAAGCTCAAGAGTGAATGGACAAAAAATGAGAAGAAGGCAAATGGGAGAAACCAAAAAGCAATGCACACTCTCTATTGTGCATTAAGTAGAGAAGATTATGAAAAAATCTCTCATTGCATTTTGGCCAAGCAAATATAGGATACTTTTGGGACTACTCATGAAGGCACTAACCAAGTCAAGGGTAAGAAAATTCAACTTCTTACTCATGAATATGAATTGTTCAAAATGGAGCCAAATAAGAAGGTTTCAGAAATGTATAATCGCCTCATGGTGATTGTGAATGAGATGAGAAAGCTTGGGAAGGTATACTCTTTAGAAAACATCAATGGCAAGATTCTTAGAATACTCCCCAAGAAGGATTGGGAAGCAAGGATAGCTTCCATTGAAGAGGCAAATAATTTGAGCATCCTTCCATCGATATTTTAATGGGTAAGTTATTCACTCATGATATTACTCTATCTCAAGGAAAGCATGAAGGAAAGGAGAGGTTGGTCTTCATTGCTTTAAAAGAAGTATCCTCAAGTGAAAGTGAAGATGAAGAGGTTGAGGAAGAGGATGATGATGATGACATGGCTATTCTTACATTGAAGATAAGGAACTTAATCCTTAAAAATAAGAAGCCATGTGAGAAGGAAATCAAGCAAAGAAGCAATCAAATGAAGTGCTTCAAATGTGGCAAGCATTGTCACATTATACCCGATTGCCCAAAACTAAAAAACAAGAAGAACTTCAAGAAAAAGGCTTTGGCCGTCACTTAGGATGACTCAAGTGAATTGGACAAAGATGATAAAGATAGCAAAGATAAATATGCTAATCTATACTTCATGGCAATTGAGGAGGATGTACCTTCAAATGAGGTAAATATTTCAAACTTCTCTAATGATGATGATGATGCCATGCTTATATTAGAGACATTACTTTCAAAGTATCAAAAATTAGAAATTAAATATGTTAAATTGAAAAGTATGTCTGGTAAGGTTGTGGATGCTTGTGATAGTTTTAAAAATGAAATAGATGAATTAAATGCATCTAAAATTGAATTAGAGAATACCATCACTCAAAAAACTCATGAGCTAAATGAGATTATGCATGAAAATGAAGCCTTAAAGGCTAAAATTGTTGCATATAATGAGTCTTTGGCTACGTCTTATAATGGCAAAGACAAACTTGATGAGATTCTTGAATCTCAAGATAGGGAGCCACCCACAATTAAGAACTTAAATGATAATGCATGTTGCTCCATTTCATATGTGTCATATGTGGCTCCATCCAAGGCTATGAGGCCTACACATGCATGCACTAGACCAAAAAATGATTTTCATCATAGAGTGCATTATTATTATGGTGGTAAATTTGGACATAAGAGCTATAGATGTCATGTTAGAAAAATGTATGTAGGTTATGTTAATGTGAATACTCCTATTATTAACCCCCAAGGACCCAAAAGAAAATGGGTACCAGAAATGTATTCTTCCTCCTCCTATATGCAGAAAATTATAAGGAAGAATGATGGAGCAAAAAAGGTTTATCTTCCCCCATTTAGAAGATATGGTGCAAACACAGCTCATGATTATGAAGCATATGGAAGGGCACATAGGCCATGCACCAAGAGATATGAAGCTTTCAATAATTGGGGAAGCTCATATGAGAGAAGGCACTACCAATGGAGCAATGGTAGCAAGTCTCAATGGAGAAGAGCTTAGTAAAGATAAGTATATCTCTAACCCCCTTTGCAATTCAAATAAAAGGTATACTTTGAAATTGATTGAATTGTATATTTGGATATGTTTGAATGTTTCATTTGGTATCATGCTTGAATGTGTTTGTTGCATTCATTCAATGAGAAAGGGGGAGAATTTTGTTTTGAAAATTTTGCCTTTTGATAATGTGTGTTGTTTTGATGATTTCTTTAGCACCCTTTAAATGTTTTTGATTGATTAAGGGGGAGAAATTTTTATGATTTCAATTGGTATCATTTGTATGATTTCATTGGTATTCCTCTAATATTTCAAATTAGCATAAATTATTTTTTAAAGGGGGAAAACTTAACATTTTTAATGATATCAAAAGGGGGAGAAATGTGCATAAACAAGTGTTCATATTTAATTAGTATTTTTAAATAGTTTAGCTATTTTGCTTATTGTTTTGAACATTTATATGCATGGTTTTGTTATCATTAAAAAGGGAAAGATTGTTGGCCATCTTGAGTTTGATATTGATTTTGATGATAACACAACAATATAAATGTGTTATTTATGCTAACAATTTATTTGAATTGATTGAGGCATGAAAAATCATGATCATTATTCAAACTATAGAATTAACAAATTTTAAGGAAGTCTATAGAGTGCACATGCTTAGGGGGAGCATACTTGGAGAAGTATAAGAAGACAATTATAGATTGCTGAATTTCGGTGTGTTCCGGGTGCGACCACTTGTAGTCGCGGGTGCGACTCTAGGAACAAGCTTGGTCATGGGTGCGACAAAGTCAATCACAGTTTTGAAAAGTTTTAGGTTGCGGGCGTGACACTTTCCAGTTGCGGACGCGAAATTAATTTCAGAAATTCTAAAAACATCCAGTAACTTCAAGATGAATAGTGTCCCTCCAGTAGCGGGCGCGATACAAAGAAGTCGCAGGGCGATTAAGTGAAGTCGCGGGTGTGACAAGTTTATTCACGGGCGCGAAATTAAAATTAGAATATCACAAAACATCTAGTAGCTTCAAGTTGAACAGTGACTTTCAGTAGCGGGCGCGACATTAAAACGTCGCGGGTGTGACTAGATATAATCGCAGGGATGACCAGATCAATTGCGGGCGTGAATTTTAATTCGACCAAGTTCAAATGTTTAGTAACGTGATTGGTCACGGACGCTACAATTACAAGTCATGAACTCTACATGGTGAAATTCAAAATTACTCCTCATCGAGCCAAATGACCAGATGCAAGTCGCGGGCGTGACTCATGCTATTCAAATAACAAAACTAACAGTTGAAAAGTGTTGTAATAACTATATTTTGGTCTATAACGGCTATATTTGATTCAAGATTATAAATATAAGATAGTATGGAACTCAAACATGTTGGAAAACTTGAGATTAACAAGAAATTAAGTATTTGAGAGATTAAATCAAATTAATTCTTATATTTATTTGAAATGAGCTGAAATTGTTAAATCACCTTTAGTCTTTGAGTGTTGGAAAAATTTTTGTAAGAGGTTTTTCTTTTTCTACTTTTCTATAATTCTTATTGGGTTTGAGTGTGAATTTTAGAAAATACTTGTATAAGTTGAGTGTGAGCTTTTGTAAAATACTTATAAAGTTTGAGTGTTAGGCTAAATACTTGAATTTGATTTTGCACCCGTAAAAGAATCGATTAAAGGAACTCTTAAATGTGATATTACGGAACGGATATAGACAAGGTTGCCGAACCACTATAAATTCTTGTGCTATTTTTTCTTTTTCTTTTTTTTTTTTTATTTCTTTTAATTAAATTTTTAATTTATTATTAATTTCACAAACAATAAATTTCTCCCTTTTGATTGTAAAGAGACTAACATATATAATATATAATATATAAATATTGTATCTTAAATTTCAAAATAAAAAAGTTCCAAGTAGAAACTCTCTCAAATTGAATAGTCCAAAAATAAAATATATTTAAAATCTGATCAGTATAAAAACAAAATATCTTATAAGTCCAATATTTATGAGGATTTGTTGGTTCCGGACCCTGATGTTTGTAATTATTAAGACATATGTATTGTGTGGATGGGTAAAATTGAAAAATTCAAAATAAAGTGAGAAAAATACAAATTTTGGATTTAGGAACACACATACAAGTCAACCCACACAATTTAATGCTCCATTATCTCTAGACATAGATCAACTCCATTTTCTTATTTTTATCCTTTTGGAATATATATTCCACAGTTTTTACATAATATTTTTGTTCAATATAGTAAATTTATTTAGGATTTTAAAAACTATTCCCTCCATTTTTAAGGATTAACACAAAATTTTTAAGAAGGAAACACTTCTTCATATTTAGGGAATAACATAAATATTAGAAATGAACACTATGATAATTAAATAAATTTATTTATAAATATAAAAATAATAAAAATACTAAATAAATATATATTTCAATTATAAATAATCAAAAATAATTATAATATTATTTAAAAAATGAAGAAAATTGAAAAAGAAAATTAAGTAAAATTGGAAAGAAAATAAAAAAAAATAAAGGAAAAAAGTGAAAGAAAATGAGATTAAATAATATTTTATTAAGGATTAAAGAATTAATTTTTAAAATATTATTATTTTATTAATTTTAGTAAATTTTAGGAACTAAATAATAATTTATTCTAAAAATTTTAAAAATTAAGAGGCAAAAGGAAAAAAATTAAAAGAAAATAAGATTAAATAATATTTTATTAGAAACTAAATAATTATTTTTTAAAATAAAAGGATAATTTTATTAATTTTAAAAAATAAATAATAATTTTATATTAAAAATTTCAAAAATCAAGGGCATTATTTGCTCCTTGTCCCAATATAAATATGTCTTTGTTCGTCTCAAAATAAACGTTTTAATTTTCTTTTTATTATGTTTTAATTTAATTATCATATTTTTTAATTTAAACTATATTTTATCTTAATATTATAATAATACTCTCATTAAAAAATATGTTAAAAATGTAAAAATTAATTAATAAAATGTGAGAGAATTATAAAGTTTGAGGAAGATTAAAGTAATAATAGAATTAAAAAGATTAAAATAGATATTTTTTTAATAATTATGTATTTTACAATTAACACGTTTATTGTGAAACGAATAAGTAATAATTAATACATAATAAATTTATTTAGGATTTTAAAAACTAATAATTAAGTAGTTGATATTAAGAGTAACATTAATTATAAAAGAAAAATATAAATGATTAATATATGATGGAAGTTTATTATCTAATTGATTATGTTTTGTATGTTTGTGTTATTAGTATTTTCTTATATTTGTTTTTTTTTTTCTATTGATAAAAATTAATATGATGTCAAAGTATGTTTGAATCGATTTATTAATTTAAAAATTAATATGATGTCAAAATATGTTTGAATCGATTTATTAATTTTTTGATTTTTCATTTGAATGTCTAATTCCAACAGTCATGTTCGATATTGCCATTATTTTTTTTTTGGTGAGTTTAAATTCGTTTCTTGATTTTTGTTCTAATATTCAGTCCCAGTTAACTTATATTTAGTTCAAATGATAAATTGAATCCCCATTCTCAATTATTACTTAGGAGGAATGCTAAGAGTAATCCTATAAAAATGAAAAATATAAATGGTTAATATATGATGAGAACCTATTATTTAAATGGTTAATTTTAAATATTTTAATTATAATAATGTTCATTATACCATATGCATTTTGCATTTGTATTTTTATTATCCTCTTATTACTGTATGTGTTATGTTTTTAATATTCTTATTCTTATGTATTATTTTTTAATACTCTCTTATTACTATATATCTTTTGCATTTATATTTTTAATACTCTCCTATAAATAATAATTATTTATGCATAAACTCAAGTTTGAAACTCTAATTAATCCTTCAATATATTATGTAAGAAATTTTTCTCTATTTTAAATTATAAAAGAAAATCTTACCTTTCATGTTTGGTAGCAACAACTACTTACTACTACTATTATTTTCGAGATTCATTGTATTTAACCAAAAAATTTCATGTTTTTCAAATTTGGTGTGTAATTTATATATGTACACAATCCACGCAAAGAAAGAGTTGCCATTTATTCTTATAAAAAAGGCAAAATTGTCATTATTTCTAGGTTTATGGTGATGATTTTTTTTAAATTGAGGGTTTCCTTATTTGAAATTTTAAATAATAGTTCTATAACATTGAAATGGAAGGTAAAAATTAAAGAATCAAAATGTTAATAATATTAGTATTGTCCCCTCCTAAAATGGTAACAAGTGCATTAACTATAAATTTAATAGCAAATGCTAATTTGGGTTAACAATTATAATTTTTAATATGCTTTATTCTCTTCTTATTTGAACATAAATTAATTGAATTCAATAAATTTAAATATTACGTAATTATAAAAAAAAAATTATACATATGAGAAGCTTCTCAAATATCACAAAGCAATATACTTCAAATATCATTTGGAAAATCATCCAATCAGTGATTGCCAAATATTGTCAACAATTTTATAAATTTTTCTAAAAACAAATTTTCATGCATAGATCAAAACATCTATTCATTCATAACGGAATTTTTTTTTTATTTTGGAAAATAACATAATCTTTTAGTTTTGTTTAATAATAATAAAAAAAAAGAGATATTGAGATTTGAAATATTTAATTTTACATGATATATTGAACTATTATTTAGGGATAAGAATTAAGAACAAGTTGTAGAGTTATCTCTTTGTATAATAATAATAATAATAATAATGATAATATAACTTTTTAATTTAACAATATCACAGACAAAAGTGATATTATAGGCAAAATTTCATTTGCTATTTTTTATTCACTTTTCCAGTTGGATCAAAACTAAAACATTCATAATTATAATAAAAAATAAAACAAATTGATTCATATAAAAAATAAATCATTAATTGATATATATAACCTTTTTATTAATTATGATCACTTGGGATTTATACACTAATTTTACAAATAAATAAAGATAGATGTAGGGGAAGTGTATTATTATGATATATAAAAAGTTTATTCAATAATTAATTTTTTTTTGGTATATATATTAAAAGCTTCTAAAAAGACACCTAGTCAAACTCTAATTATATACATACGCTACATCAGTAATAAATTCAATTAATTCAAGTCTTCTTCTCCTAATGCTAAAAAATAAATTTTTTAAAAATAACTAATAAATTCCAAATCTTTCAATTTTCTATATTATAAGATAGATATATGTGGTTATTTGGACTACTATATATGGTTACATGGACTACTCACACTAAGCATTCATGAGTTCAATTTTCAAAAATGGTAAAAATAAAATCTTTTAAATGGCATAATTTTTTTAAAAATTTTATAAATTTTTTTAATTAGTTAAAATGAATCACATCAGGGCTGTTGTATAAAAATACACAGTAATCTCTCTCAACTCTAAATTTCTCTTTTAAGAGTCGCGATATTAATAATTTATTAGTATTAAATTTTTTTTTAAACATTATACTTATTTTTGGAAAATTAGGAGCAATTAACTATGATACTTTTTTTTTTTTTTTAAGGTTTAAAATTAAAACCTTTAAACTGGCACAATGATTCATGCATATGCCCCACTTTTATTTGCTATATATATATGTAAGTAGCTCTTCATATCAATGATAAAAGAATATACATGCTATAAACGATATCAGCTTAGCTACACCACAACCCAAAAATTTTCAGGTTAGAGAAAAAAAAAAAAAAAAAAAACCCGAGAAAGAGAAATGGGTGGTTTTGACAACGCGGCCAATAACGATACCAAAACCTCTGTTTCTGCTATTAATGACACCAAGAAAGTTCTCTCCTCCGATTCCATTATCAATCTTGACCAGTAAGTTCTTCATTTCCATGCATTTAGTTTCTTTTAAATACCATTTAAAATTTTCCTTCTTAACAAACATTATTCACATCAGATTTCATTAGACTTTACATGCTTCTACAATGTAGTTCTGATATATTCATTTAATCTCGATTCTGTGGGACTCGACTATGAAACTTTTACACATAATCCATCATCAATATTAAATTTTAAATTTTTTATAAAAATTTAAAATTTTGTTCTCTTATGTTACGAAACAAATAAATATAATCTTGCAGAAATATCATAATCTTTACTTTATTGTTGTATGCAGAAAAAACTAGAAATTTTTTAATCATTTTATCCCCTCTTTTGGATAAACTTATTCATAACTGAAAAGCTAAATCCGTGGCATGGAATTAATATACTAATTACTGACCAGTAAAGACTAACGTGACAGTAATTTATTCATTTTTATCAGGGGCGATCCGACGATGTTCGAGCCATACTGGAGGAGGGTAAATGATAAGTGTACGTTGGTGATTTCAGGGAGTGATTTGATGAGCTACTTCAGTGATATTGGAAATGTATGCTGGTTTTTGGAGCCACAATTGTCTGATGCGATCAAGCGGCTACATCGTACGGTTGGAAATGCAGTATCAGATGATCGATACATCGTTGTAGGGACAGGCTCAACGCAGCTCTTTCAAGCTGCTCTCTACGCTCTTTCTTCTCGTAGTGGGCCTGAGCCCATCAGTGTTGTGTGTGCTGCACCTTACTATTCGGTGAGACAAATTGAACATTTCTGATGCATTTAGAACCGTTGATTATTATTTTTTAATTATTTTGACTTCATTCATTAAATTATAATGATCAGATCTTAATTAGGATTTTTAATTAAGTCAAAGTAAACGGAACAGAGATGCAAAATGGGTTTTATCTGGCAAAAACTGGTTTTATGCCGAGACCGTGTCTCTTGCTGAGTCTTTGTTAGCCCCTGTTCATGGGCCGACCGGTGATGGCCTAAAACATACATATCATGATCTTCTACAATCGGTCTGACTTGCATTTATAATAGGTTGGTCTTCATGTGATGAGATCTCTAGAGACTATTTCTTAAGTTAAGAAAATGTGTATACATGAAACCAACAGTACATGTTTGGTTGAATGGTATTAAAATTGTCATTCGAGTTATTAAATTAAGATTTGAGAGTCAAAATTAACAAAATTTTAACTGTCTTTTTAAAATCAACAATTTGAATTAACAAAAAAATCAATGTTTTCAAAATCGGATCGATAAAGACAGATGATCAGAAGTTCGATCGAAATTAAATCTGTTAAACCGATATATATATATATAATTTGACATTTATTATATATACGATGAAAATAAATATAATTTGATATTTATTATTTTTGATCAAAAATAAAAAAATAAATAAAAAATTTGATCCACTCAAATCAGAAAAATTAGTCCGATTTAGCTAGTTACCGATTTTTTAACCGATTTTTAGGGAACAATTTTTTGAGGGTTGACCAGACTGATCCTTAGTTTGGCTTTTGATTTTTTTAATTTGACCGATTGATCCGATTCGATTTTGACAACCATGCAAAAAAATAAAAAGAACTAAAAGGGCAACATAATTGCATTGATCATCTATAGGGTGACAAGATTGAAGAAATAAAAGAGAAGTGGTTGTAAGAGACAAAGTGACAAACATGTTTCTAGAACACACACAAATATTTAGGAAAACAAGCACAACAAAGTACAACATATGCATGTGTTGTAGCTAGATCTCAGGCAAACATGGTAACATGGCCTTGTCTGGCTTTGATAGATAATTATACTTTGGATGAACTTGTCTTTGATTTGCTATAAAAACACACAAATCTTGAAATGACCAATCCACATTGAGTGGCGGTCAGCAGGAACTAAGTTGATTGATCTTGAACTAACATATATTATAATTCTTCGGATAAGCAATCTTCTTGTTCTGCAATAAGCAATCTTGATTTGATAGATGTGTAAGCTGACTCGAAATACACATCTTTCACATGTTAACCACATTTTCCATAAACTTATCTGTTTATTTAATACTACTAATTAAGTTATTTTGAACTAACAGTCTAACATTATGATTTTCCCTTGCTCTTTTGCATAGAGATTATTATTAAGATAAATTATTGAACGCATACAACTATAACAAAATGTTAATATTACTTATTGACAAGAAGAGTTTATTAGAAGCATATAATAATTGAAAATATGGATTTTTTTTTACTACTTAGTATAAAAATTAAAATTCCATTTCTATTAAGAAATTTCATTGTTGTGTTATGATAATGGTTGCAGTCATATAAAGAGTTGACGGACCTCCTGCGTTCAGGCCTCTATAAATGGGCAGGTGATGCACATGCCTTTGAAAAGGATGAACCTTATATTGAGGTTGTGACTTCGCCAAATAATCCTGATGGTTCTATCAGAGAAGCTGTTGTGAACCGAGGAGAAGGCAAATTTATCCATGATCTTGCCTATTACTGGCCACAGTACACCCCAATTACTCGCCCTGCAGATTATGATATTATGCTGTTTACATTTTCCAAGAGCACAGGACATGCTGGTTCTCGAATTGGGTGAGCAACACAATTCCTGCTTTTCTTTTTTTGGATTAATTAGGCTTCAACTGGAATTCAAACTCATAATCTCACAGTCTGGAGACAAATCCAATATTATTACATTCCCTTCTATATTTTAAATTAACAGAAAATTTATACATTTAAAGGTAGAAATAGTAATATATATGAAGTTTATAATTAATGTAATTTTGCATTTTCTTGATCGAAGATGGGCCCTTGTTAAGGATAAAGAGGTAGCCAGGAAAATGACTAAATTCATAGTGGTTAGCTCCATTGGTGTGTCTAAAGAATCACAGCTTCGAGCCTCAAAGATTCTAGGAGTTGTTACTGAAAGCTGCCAGAATTTTGGGACTCCTGATTCAGAGAACTTCTTTGAGTACAGCCACAGCCTGATGGCTGAAAGATGGGCGAAATTGCTAGAAGTTGTTAAAAACAGTAAAACTTTTAGTCTCCCCAAGTATCCTCAGGAATTTTGCAACTTTACTGGAAAGTACACTGAATCACATCCTGGTAAGTGCTAATGCATATATTACAAGCTCAAGAAAAAGTATTTTCTAATTAAAATTTTTGTTTGTCTGCGATTAGCCTTTGCATGGTTGAAGAGCAAGGAGGATATAGATTGCGAAAGTCTTTTACGAGCACAAAAGATACTGGCAAGAGGCGGGGAGCGTTTTGGAGTTGGTCGCGAGTATGTCAGGATTAGCTTGCTGAGTAAAGAAGAGACATTTAGCCATTTTCTGGAAAGGTTATCAACAATCAAAGGTATCTGTGAAGGAAATCATGCATAATGAAAGCAATATCAAATGCTCAGAAGTCAGACCACCTAGAATTTTAGACATTAAGAGGGCATCTATAATTTTTATGTTTTGAACCCCGAGGATGATAATGCAGTTTAGATTCATCCGTCAGGAGGTTAAGGTCATTTCATTTTCAGCTTTGGAAATTATAGACAAAACCAGTAGTTCATTTGTAATAGTATTTTGCAATGTCCTATAAATTGTTGCTCCAATAATAAGTATTTCTGATCAAGCAATGCTATATAGCAAAGTTTTCAGAAAATGGACCTTATAGACTACTTCTATTCTGTTTCAATAGCTTAGAAATTTTATTTTGTCAATAACAAACTGTACCTATTGCAAAACATATTTTCTAATAAGTTTCTTAAAACTTGCAGACACATTTGGCAAATTTCATACAAACTTTCCTTAAAAATAATACTAAATTATTCACAATTAGTTTTCCATGAATAAAGATGAGCTACTTCTAGGCATAGTTCAGATATTATCAAATAAACCAAATATTTTGGTTTGTTTGAGCAGAAACCCGGTTGGAAATTTGAAAGAGAAAAAAAATACAAATGCGAAACTCAAACACGACAAAGAAGAACAAATAGAAAAATAGAGGATAAATTTCAAACAGAAAGTTTTTACTTGTCCATTAATACATTAGATTCATTACATCTATTCATAGTGATACGAGACTTGGCTTAAAAGATAAAAAAATAATTAAATAATAGATACACCATATTTGGCAATACAGGGTATGGTTTGATGCTCACTATGTGGGGTAAGCATGAAGTTAATGTAACTACCATATAAAATTGTGTTGAGTACACATGAGATATATAAAAATGAGAGAATACAAAATTGTGCAAATAAAATATTTAGAATTTTGTAATACTATCATATAAAAAATAAAATTCCAATTAATTTATCATAATAAAATTTAGATTTTTCACCTCAGCAACTAATTTATACATCAAACCTATACTGTTCTCACCTATAAATGTTAATGAAGAAGAAAGAGGTAAGAGATGGAAGCATTAGATTATAGAAAAGACTTCTAACATTGAATGTCAAGGTCACTTTGGAAACTGAAAGATATTAGTTGCATCTTTTTCCACATCTTTTTACCCCCTTAGTTAATTATAATCCTGTCAATAATTGCATTGCTTACAAAATGTGAAATCATTAAACCACTTTTTTTAGAACTCACAGTAAGTCAGAAAATTAATTTTGAGTGAGTTGAAAATTAATTTTATCTAAAATATTAGGATTAAATGGCCCAAATGAAAACTTTTTATTGGCTAATGGTATTTTTAATTAATTTAGAGTAGGCCGAGAATTAAATTTATATAGAAAACTGAAATTGAATGTGTCAAATAAAATTTTTTCTATAAATTAACGAGATTTTTTTTTGCCAGGATGGCTTGGGTCCTTTAATAGCTCCGTCCCTGCTCAGTCTACTGATCACTGGATGAAGCTGACTCCTAGACTTTGTAGAATCCATTTGTTAATTAGTACTCAACTAATTCTTGAAGATTTTTAAATATTTGATTAAAATCTCAGTAGATCAATACAAGAAAAGAGAAGAATTTCCTAAATGGATCATCATGTAATATAAAATATGCGATGAAGGTCTTGTGGCCTGGTTTTTGTCTAATGGAGATCCATTCCAAAAGTATATATTAAGAAAACAGTACAAGCAAAATGTAAGCGAAACACAATAATTAATTTGCAACTAAAAGAAAAGTTAATAGTATTTATCAATTCAATGCACAGTTTATACCTGACATTTAAACAAGCAAATCAAAAGCTTGATTAGCATGCAGGACACACTTTATGGACATTCATGAGTTAGAACTTCTGTAATGTGTTTGATCTCGGAATTCTCTTCACTATTCTGTTAAGATATAATATCCCACGTTGATTGAATACAAGATGTTAAATGGGCTATTGCAGAGTCAAAGGCATTCAGAGTTCATTCAGGATTCAGGGTAGTTGCTACTGCATAGCAGAGTGGATTATATGTGTGATTATTGTGCTAGTACAGTGGGTCATTATGCTCAGATATACCATATAAGGTATACAACAAAAATATTACTTTACCCACTTTAACTGATAGGAATGCCTAACATTTAATGTGTTCTTCCTTTAGATAAGAGAAACATGCTTCTCTAATTAACTGATAGGGCCTCGACCACGAGAATAATTGCAAAAGCTACAAGGGGTAATGAATACTTTTTAAGATCAATACTTCCTAATTAATCTAATATAGAAGTCCTCACAAAATTATTTTGTATTAACGTAGACTAAAATTACATAGCACATAAATTAAACTTCGGCAATTAATTGGGCATGGAATTGGTCCATCCAACAAAATTCCAAACACAGAATCAGAATTGGGAAAAAATCCAATCTTTAACCCATCACATGAGACAGTGATCAGACTAATTGCTTCAACAGTAGTCAAGGTGGCATTCAAATTGAAGGCGAAGGTGACAACTCCATCAGCCCTTTGAGCAATAAGGTCCTCAGCTAATGTTTGGTTTATGTATACGGAAGAGGAAACTATATTAGCCTGCAACAACTTGTCAGTATTTGGCTTTTGAAAGAAAGAGTCTTCATCCAATGTTGAAGAAAAAAATATAACTTGATTCTCGAAAGAAATAGAAACTTGCATATCTTCATAGGAGAACCAATAGCTACTATACGAGTTTATGACAGAGAAATCAACATTCCAAGAGGCCGTTATGTGAGAATTAGAAGAAGATATGTTGAATGGATTAACTGTAATTGAATCCACTTGGAATTATGGTTCGGAGGATTGCAAGGCTAAATCACCCACTTCATCAGGTAAGTCAAATATTTTGCCATTCAATTCCAACATCAAACTAATCTTTCTCTCTCTATCACGGAAAATATATACATGGTGTAAAAACAAGAGTAAGCTAAGCAGGACTTAAGATGATCAGGAAACTTTTCATATTTTGACCCGGAACTTGCTAAAGAAGCCTCACCTTCGTTGTTGATGATAGTGGATGAGCCAATTCAATCTTTAATCAAAGTGCTTCGAACAGTGTCACCTTGAGATTTTCTTCTGTTCTTTGACATATAAATGAAGTAGACGAGAACCATAGTTCAGATTTTAATAAATGAACAGTCCTTAATTTCGGTTTGCTCAAGTAGAATTTAATAAAAATTCTTGAATTGTCAGATTGGAGATTTGACAATCATTGTTGTTAAGTATATCCATCCAACTTCCCAATAAAGTCAAGTTAGCTATAATGAAGAAAACTGCCTAGTTTGATGGTGACTATGGGGTGAGCATTAAGTTAATGTAGGCCAACTCATGGAAGTCCAGTTGTTACCACCCACTAAACTCTCTTGACAATTCACTAATTGAAATTTCCAGGAAATTAAATACTTTCCTTTTTTATCCTAAAAAAATTTGTAGCTTTGGTATTAATGTTTCTTTCTGCATGCTGTGCTCACTGCTCTTCACAAAAATCTGTGATAATAAATGTAGAAAATTTCAACATTCCTTTACCGCCCGTTGCTTATTCAGGTTCAGAGACCATAAATCAAACAGATGTGAGATATTGGCAACTAACCTCAGCTTCCATCTAGCAGCCCTTCCAAAAAATTGAATTTTCACCAGCAAAACACAGACTCAATATCACAATAATTCTTCAGATAAATAGTAGATAATAAACAAATGCAACATTCTGGAAGATGAGATTCGTAATGGAGAATTCCTGTTTATTGGTTTCCTAATAGAGATTGCATTGCATCCTTAATAATAGCAGAAGTTTAAATGCCTAAAGTATTTACATCTGTCAACTTAGAACAGAGTTGATCTTTGAGAATCAAGCACACTTGAAGGCAAAGCCCAGATTATCTTATTATCTGAATTTCTAGTGAATCAGATATGAGGCATAGTTATGGCCTAATGGATATTATCTAGCAACTGCAATATCTGCAGTAACTGAAGTTTTAAAAACTAAAAGAAACAATCATCAACAGCAGTATAAAGATTATACTGCTGTTGAGTTGGGTCATTATCCAGGCTTGACTGATGGAGTGCACAGTTAATTTCTACATACAAAGTCAATATAATCAAGAAAGTTGAGGCATTCTCAATTGCTTGTGGAATATGGCATTGCAATAAATTTCCACAATAGAGGTTAGGTAAATGTAATTGAGACCAAAAGATAAGCACCTGAAATTTCCCAAAGCTGACTAGGACTATGATAGTGATTCCAGAAGAGAAAAAGCAGCTTTCATGAGCAAATACAATCACAGTTATACCTAAACATTAACAGATCTGTCAGCCCAATCCCAAGATGATATTTATACTTATATATCTGAGAACCAAACAAGTTAATCAAAAGCCCAATATCTTGTTCAATTGCCTTGTGGATACCCAAGGACAAATATTTTATTTCTATTACAAATAAAGGCTAACCAACACATATTGCTACTCACAATCACTTGGACAGAAAAAATAAACTTCAAACATGATACACACAAGACTTATATATAACCTAATGGCAGCCTAGCCTAGAGAGCTGCTATTCTATCACAAGGCTGCATATTACAATGGAGTCCAATGTTTTCTTAAACCTGTGTTTCTACCAACAAAGATATCTTGTCAAACTAGAATTTTGTTTAACACTTCTCAGGTGACTGGAATCAGGCGCGTTGCAACACATCCTGTGGACTTCCCTCATAAACAATTGCGAGAAAGTTTTGACGTCGAAAGGAAGCACTAACTTTTGAGATGTGCTTGGGCTTGTAATTCTCTTTATTTTTTAATCGCCTTGCAAGGTCTCCATGCAAAGACAGTTCCTCAAGTGTAGAAATGTTTTGTAAACCTTCAGGAAGAAACCTCAATTCAGAACAACGAATACTAAGACTCCTTAACCTTGGAAATGCGCCATCTGCAATCTCACTCCAATCCACTAGAAAAACAGAAGTAATTATAAGAGTTTCCAACTCTGGAAACCCACCTGCTTGGCAAAATTCTTCACCAATGTGCTTTGCTTTGTAGGCTTCCTGTAGATTTAGATGTTTTAATTTGGGAAGAAACTGAAGGACTGAAGTTGGTATCTCTGGTAGATAAGCATGGAATAAGTGTAACCTAGTGAGGTTTGAAAAACAGGCAAACCAAATGGGCATTTCAACTAGGCGACCATGTAAATAAAGCTCTTGAAGAAGCAGTGGAGGTGAAAATGGTTCGAATTCATCAGGGAAAAGTGAGAACAATCCATCTTCAGAGTAGGTTTCCTTCGCTTTTAGTAATAAGGAGATAAGGTTTTCCATCCTTATGATGGCTGCAGATAGCTCACTAGCATGATCTTCGCTGACACACTCCACACTGAGTTCTCGAAGTTGAGTTAAGGTACTCAATTCACTAGCAATGCCACCTCCAGCAAACACACCAGTGCAAGTGTGAAGATTGGCCAATGTTCCAATCCCCTTTGGAATTCTAATGGAACTGAACATGATCAGATGCCTCAACTGTTGAATATTTAGAACTTCTATTGGTAGCTCATGCAATTTTCAACACGCAGTTATATCCAAAGTTTGTAGTTTTTGAAGATTACCTAAAGTCTTTGGAAGCTCACTCAGTTTTGAGTTGACCAAGCCTAAATATCTCAAGTGAACCAAGTCTCCTAATTCATTGGGTAAATACTCTATTTCACCTTCCAAATCCAACACCATCAGGAATTGCAACCCACAAACTATTTCCATGGAAGCACAAGAAAAGCCTCTTGATGATCCAAAGGAAGCAGAACAGTGTTCAACAGTTCTCACAAACAGAGATCGAATTACTAGGCTTTTAAGCCTAGGATTGATGTCTTTACCATCGTCCACCATCACTAGGCGCAAAGGTGAATTTGCAGCCTTGCCAACAAAATCTTGATTGTTTGATTTAATGATAGAAAATTGGCAATAAAAGCTAGCTACTTCTACCTGTTCATTCTCATCATCATCGACTACTAGTTGAAGCATTCCTAAACCAATTAATTCTGTAATAATGTTTGCTGCTATATCCTCCATTATATGTCCTGGTTTTTCTGGTATTAGGCCTTCAGCCAACAAAAGCCGAACTAGTTTCCCCTTCTCTATAGTATATATAGATATCAAGGAGATACAGCAGTAATCAAAGCAGTATTTGAGATAATCAGGAAGCCTTTCATAATTTGATCTGAGAGTTGCTAAATAAGAACTCTCACCTTTGTTGTTATCAGTAAAACTGGATATTGACGAGTTGTTTCCATCTTCAACTGCTGTAGTTGTTGTATGATCAACATCTACTTGAGATTTTCTTCTCAGCAAATCCTCAATGAAGGAGTCTGAATTTTCCTCAATGGAGGAGTCTGAATTATCTGATTTACAAGTGAAGTTGAAGTGAGGCATTTCTTGGATAGATACAACCCTGTTCATCAACCAGAACAGATTTTTCTTGTATTGTACATGTTAATTGTTTGCAAACAGAAACAATAGTGAATAAAAGAGGATTGAATCAAATTTGCTGATTCTTAAATCTCAAAATTTTGATCCATACAGTAATGACGATTGAGGCTCTCGTATATATCCATTAAACTACCAAAGTCAAAAGTGAAAGATAATAGGGAACCTACAAAGTTATTTTCAAGTAGTTAGGTGGGAAATCACAATCTTAGAAATAAAAATTGAAAATAACCGAAGTCGGCACATAAAATATTCCAGTCACAGAAAATAAACTAAAAATAAATAAAAGCATCATTCTGGAAGATCATGAGATATTCATAATCACTGTTATTCTAATGGAGATTACATTGCATGTTTAAGAAAACTATAAACAACAAGCATAAATGCATAAATGTTCACATTTGTTAACTAATGCAGAGCTGAATTGTGAGAATCAAACTCACTAAAACCCTTAAAAACTACACCAGCTGAGTGCTTCAGTATGGTTAATTAATCTAGACATTTTTTTTAGTATTACTACTAATGAGATCTAAATCTTAGCTCCAATTCAAAAATTAGGCAAGAGTTATAGAATCTTGAGTTTGTAAATATGCTTGATCTTGTATGACTCTTCGCCTAGTATTCGCCTTACAAGGTCTTTATGTGTATTAAACAAAAAAATTTCTTCAAGAGTAGAAATGTTTTGTAAGCCTTCAGGAAGAAACCTCAACTTCATACAGTTGCCAAATTCAAGATACCTTAAACTTGGAAAAGCTCCATTTACTATCTCAGTCCACTCCACCAGGAACCTGTTTGAAGAAATCACAAGAGATTCAAGCTTTGGGAACCCACCAGCCTCACAGAACTCTTTGCCCATGCACTTTGCTTTATAAGCATTATTACCCAGATAGAGATGCTTTAATTTAGGAAGAAATTGAAGAATGGGGGTTGGGTTCTCCAGTAGATTGGAAAAGGCTAAACATAACTCGGTGAGTTCTTGCATGTAGGCAAGCCAATTGGGCATTTCAATTAGGACACCAGATAACCCAAGATATTGAATAAGAGGCGGAGGGGAAAATGATTCTAATTCAGGAAAAAATCCGTATTCCGAGTAGCCTTCCTCTGCTTGAAAAGACAAGGAGACGAGATTTTCCATCTTCATGATGGCTGCAACTAGTTCGCTGGCATGATCTTCAGACACACGGTTAACACCAAGTTCTCGTAGTTGTGTTAGGGTGCTCAATTCACTGGCAGTGCCTCCTCCAGCATACACACCAGTCAAAGTGTGGAGATTCACTAATGTTCCAATTCTTTTTGGGACTATAATTTCTCCATCATTGATGGTCTTGGACATTTTAAGGTGTCTCAACTGTTCAATATTCAAGATTTGTATTGGCAATTCTTTCAGCCATCCACACTTTCTTATATCCAAAGTTTGTAGGTTCTGAAGATTGCCTAAAGTCCGCGGAAATTCCTTCAAACCTGACAAAACCAAACCCAAATACTTCAGGTGATTTAAGTCTCCCACTTCCTCAGGTAGGCACTCTATCTCGCCTTCCAAATCCAACACCGATAGAAATTGCAACTTGCAAATACTTTTCATATAGGCCTGAGAAAGGCCTCTAGAAGAATAAGAAAAACGTCGTCGTTCTGCAGTAATCAGAAATAGAGAATGAATTTGAAAGCTTTTGAAGTCAGGGGGGATGTTCTTGCCATCGTCTTCAATTACTGCACGTACTGGTAAATTTGCAGCTTTACCAAAAAAATCTTGCTCATCTACTTCAATTAGACATAATTCGCTATAAGGGGCAGGAACTTTTAGTCCCTCAAAACCATATGGTTCTTCAAGCATGTCTAGGCAAACTAAATCCCCAATAACCTTTTTCGTCACGTCCTCCATGATTTCACCTGTTATTTCTGGTATTAGACCTTCGGCCAATAAAAGCCGAACCAGTTTATCTTTCGCTATACGAAATCTCTTTGAAACGATAGCACAAAAGTCTAAGCAGGACTTGAGATGATCAGGAAGATTTTCATACCTTGAAATGAAAGAAGCTGAAGAAGAACTCTCACTTACGTTGAGGGACATAGAAGACGAAGTCTCCTTTCTTCTTGGCATCTCTGCAAAAAACATCTCCTTTCGATCATCCGATTTACGAGTGAAGTATATATGAGGCATATTTATGGGTATGATCAGATATAATACCAAATCAAACGAAAAGTCTTTTTCTGGTTTGATTCCTCAGATACCAAATATCTAGCAACTAAAAGCAATATATCAAGAAGCGAATTACACCTTTTGTCAATTATGGTTCATTAGTATTGGAAAAGTGAAGAGAGATGCAGATGAAGGATGATCAAAGATCTGAAAACAAAAATTGGGGAGAGGGAAGATTGTCATGAGATTAGATTGAAAAGTGAGACTTTTGTGGTTTAGAGACCAATAGTCAACATGACCCGCCAACGACTTTCATTTTTATTTTTCTTTTTAAGGTTGCTGATTTTACAGCGTTTGATTCTTAAAATTTTCAAGCAAGAAATCATATAGTCACTCCCTTTTTATTTCTAACATTTTTATTATTAAATTTTACTATTAATGATTCTTATAAAAAATGAAAAATTACTTTTTATTTTCTTGTATATTTATTTACTATTATAATATTTAATATGTAAAAATATTATTGTTTAAATTTTTTATTTTTAGAAAAATATTATTCAATAAACTATATTTAATAATGTATAATTTTTTACATAAAAAAAATCATAATAAAATTTTTCATTTTTATATGTTATAAAATAATTTTCATAATTTTTATATTTTATTTAATTTTGATTTTGAAAGCAAACTTTTTTTATTATCAAGAATGTTAATTAATTGAATAAAAAAAAAAGAAAATGTTAATACTTCTCAATTTTTTTAAAAATAATGTAATAATTTTAAAAATATTAGTTTTTGTAATAATATGCATATGATTATTTGATTATTTACTTGTTATTTAACTCTTAAAATTTATTTAATTTTAAAAAATATATATGATTTATTAAGATATTTTAGTAAAATATATAATTAAAAATATTTTCAATGAGCAAAATTTAAATTTTTTTAAAATAAAATATTAGTAGGATTATAATTTAAATTTAAATTTTATAAATCATCTCTCTTATTAAAAATTAAAAATAAATATTTGCTCAAAAATAAAATGATGAAATCAAAATTCTAAAATTAAAAGTAAAAGAAATTTTTTTATAATATGTAAAAATGAAAATTTTATTTTATTTTTTAAAAAACTCTATATTTTATAAATATATTTTTTTAAAAATATATGTATGAATATCATTTTTATGCAATAAAAAATATAAATAAAAACATAAAAATAAATGCAATTTCTTTTTTATTTCTTTTAGTACATAAATCTTATTTTTTATGAAAACTAAAAAACAAAATTTTACTTAAATCTTCTTTTATATATATATATATATATATATATATGATTTTTTTATATTATAAATTACATATTTATTAAATATATTTTTATTATCAAAATTTTAAATTTATATATTTATATGTGTGTGAATTAAAATAATAAATAAAAAAATAAAATTTAATTAAACATTATTTTCTTATAAAATTATTAACTAAATAATATAATAAGAATATTATAGTTAAGTTTAATAATGAAGCAGAAAGTGGAGTATAAAAAATTAAAAGGGAAATACAATATCGCCTCTCATAATAAATTATAATATGTCAAATAATAAAAGATTTTATATGATTTAATCACCTCATAATAAATCTCTCCGTTTAAAAACTTTGAAAGCCAAATGAAAATAAATTAAAAATGTTGTTATATTCTATTTCTATTTTCAATCAATTTTTATTGAGGATATTATTGTAATGTTAAAATAAATTCAATTGCAGTTTAAAAATATATGCATCAGCAATTAAAAATTATTGAGTGTTTGAATATTCAATTATTAAAAATTAATTGTCAATTCATTTTTTTTAAATCCGTCTTTTTTAAATCGACAAAATATAATAACAGATAAGTTTTGCAATTGCCAATTAGAATTTTTAGCAATTAGAAAAAATATTTTTATCATAAATCAATAATTATCAATCGTTTATCTAAACACCTCCTTATTGTCGAAAAAAAAAAATAATTAAATTAAAAATTATATTGAAAATACATATCATTCCAATATAAATTAAAATTATTTAAAAACATAAAAATTAAAAAACAAATTGTTTTTATTTAAAACTAAAAATTAATGTCATTCTATTTTTAGAATTGTGTTCCATTCCTAATCTCAAAGCAAAATCTTCATTACAGTAACGGCCCATGTCCTAAGAGGAGTACGGAAAGAAAGTCTCCTCAATAAATTTTTTGTTTATAATTAATTCACCTAGAGAATGACATCCATTGCCATTGATTGATTCTATTCTATTTAAAATCTGTAGAGATGGAACATATGGTCTCAATGCAGCAGCATATATACTCCACCAAAGAGGTATAACTATAAAGCTTCGCCAATCTTTCAACCGTTCTGAGTTCACAATTTTAATCAAGTACAGGCGAAATATCTGAATTACAATATAATTCATGAATCTTTGCACAAGAATGCAATTTCATAATTGTTCTAGGCTGGCATCAACACTGGAAACCCATTAAATAATACAACAACGATGCACGAATAGAAGTTGCAAAAACTCTTTAAGAATGCGAGTATCCTTGACAGACCATTAGACAAGGGGGAGCCAACTTCCAATGGCTCCTTGTTTATCCATAAATTTGCTCCCTCCAAGATTCCACCTCGTAGATGAACTTAGCAGATCCAAAATGCTAAGCTCATATTAGCCTAAGCTCATATTCTCCAGCCATAGTTATGTATCTCACCCAAGGAAGAGCCTGGTACCCACTTTTCTCTATAATCTTGAGATATCGTACCTACAAAACCCCAATATTTAAGTTAATTACCCGAAACTACCTTCAATTAAGCAATTTTGCATGCTGATACGAGTCAAATTAAATTGTTTAATTCAAAAATGATAATCTCTAGGTGAACTTCATAATACATGGATCATCTTGCTTTACAAGAAGAAATATTTGGTGTTTAAAGTAATGCACAAAGAAAGCACAGCTAAACAAATACACCTCTTAGCTAAAAAAAGAAAGCACATGCACCTCTAATAAGTAGTTACTCAACAATGTCCATAACACAACTGGTTATGTCGTGTCTTTGTCATTCTTCAAAGAAGTTCAAGAGATGCAAGTGATAAAAAAATAAACAATTTCATGTGACAGCAATCTTTCTCCAAGAAGACAGAGCAAATCAAAGGGGTGAGACCAAGAGGGGCTCTGTGAATCCCAAACATGCTCACATTCATATCCAAAGCTAGAGAGATTGCCAACTCTAGATCCTTTAAACCAGACTGGAGTACTAAAACATGATCCCTGATTTGTCGAAGCCTTGGCCTCTTCAACCTTCACTAAATTGTATATTTATTAAGAGAGCACAACTATTCATCAACTTCATTTGTTCATTTTAACCATTATCTAAGTCAGTCATCTTTGGAGTTCGGAGAACTATGATAGATGTGTTGCCCATAAATCTCTGGTTTTTCAAGAGTTGAAAAGGAGTAGGTGATAATGCCCTATATGCAATGAATAATTTGAAACATCAGCACATATCTTCCTTCAATGACAATTTGCATAGCTATTATTTGTTTAGTTTACCAGTTAATCAAACTGTGAACTCTTAAGACTTATACTTCAAGGAGAGGATCCCAAAGTCGTTAATGCTTCCTCTACTCTTGGTTGCACTTTACCAAGCACATCAGAACCAAAAGCTTCAATGGTATCCTCTTCAAAGGAGTGGATCAAGAAGTAACTAATTGCTTTGTCATGGTACAATTTTTAAGGAACTAGATTTAGAGAAATTGTGTACATTGCATAACACGAAAAAGCAAAACCAAATTCCTCTAGTCATCTTGGATGGATGTTACATCTTTAAATCTCACTTAGAATGGAGAACCTAATGCTATTGTAAAAATATATCATTGGGAATCCCAAGTCAAAGCATTATATGTATCTGTTGTTCAAACTCCTGTTGTTCCCCCCAAAAGCAACTGTTGATGTGAGCCAGCATTGCCACACATCCAGAGGAAATGTTTAACTGTGTGAATTATGGTTAGCAACTTTGAGGTTAATCAGGGAAAGGGAATGAAATGGTCAAGATTCAGGATGGTCTTCTTTTTCTGTAGATTAATTAAATTAACAATTTATTTATTTTTTTTTGGAAAAAAAACGTTAAGATAGCTTGCTTCTCAATCATAGAAATAGCCAAACATCATACCAAACAACAGATAAGCAATTGTATTTGAACTGGCATACCTGTATTCCTGAAACAGTAAAATATGGTATCTCAAACTTCACACGTATTGGAGCCTTTCTCTCAGGAGCTCCTTCTTCAGCAGTTATACTTGGAAGATTAAACTCTGCCCTCAACATGTACTCCTGAATAATAGAGAATTGCAAATAGTATCAACACTAAAGCGGAATCAATTACAATAAAATAAATAATAATTTCTTTAGAATCCATTGCTATTATATAAACGTAGAAATACTGCAATTTTGAAAACCATTTGATTACAAAAAGTGAGCCCACACCTTTCCACCAGGAAAAGATTTAATTTTCCACATTAATGCATCATTTTCAGGTGCATATGATGCAGATCCCATTGATGTCCGAACATTAGGATTGGAGGCATCAGCTGGCACAGGTAACTCAATCTCAACATTTGTAGCAGTGCTGTCAAATTCAAATTTGATAATAGTCAGAAGACCTAAACATCAGTCCACACAGAGTTCTGAACAATAGAATTAACTAAAGACATGACAGTTACAACACCAATGAAGAATTAATACCTACGCTCCTTGAACTGACTCCTAGCTTTTACCATGATCTCAACACGACTTCTTGAATGCTTTTCAACTTGAGCTTCCACCCAAATCAGAGGCTTAACCTGAAAGAAGGTACAATAGAACTCAATCAAATGCTATAATGGAACTCATCAAATGTTACAAAAAGCAACTGAAAATAAAGAAAGAGAAGGACAAAGGTATAATGAAATGTAGGAGAACCTGAGTGCTGAGTCTATATGTCATCAAATCGAAAGCCCCATCAGGTGGTATAAAGGATATTGTCCGATCATTTTCAAATCGGGCCAGACGCACACACCTAAATCAAAAGTGGACATGTAGTTTGAGTAATTGGAGTAAAAATTAAAATGAGCATCCTTGACTCAAATAAATAAGCATTTCTGCTGATAAATTACAAACAACTCAAGAATTCAAGTAGATTTTAAAATTAGGCTACATACTGATGAAATTTAATGTCCTCCAAATCAATGGCTTTTCCCTTTGTTGCTCGACCTTGAGCCTCCAACAATACCCTATCATTTAAGCCAAGCTTGCACTCGGGCATACCACTGCAAAAGACAAGTCAACAAATATTTTCAGCCCCTAAAATTGACTTGATAATAAATTCTGATGCAATAATAATAATATTAAAAAAAAAAAGTCGAATTCATAACAGAAAGTTGCAACTGAAGATACATCGTATACTTCTGGGAGTCATGTCACACTGACTCAAGTACAATTTTTGAGTGTTATAATTTGATCAAACATCATAGTTTGGACAATCTACCATATATATTTATAAGATACAGTAGATATAGCAGCTATTTCACATTAGATTGCCGAGGGTACATCTCCAGAGATCCCTTCCCAAGACACCCTACTGTGCTGCAGTTATTTATAACCATACAATTGTCAATTTTATATAAACCATATGCACAAAGGAAGTAATCATTACATATATTACTTGCAATAATGATACAACATGTTGAGTTTCTTGAAAATTCAAGTTCGTTCGAAGACCTATAGGCACCGTTTAAAATAAATCATGTGCAAGAATTCAATTCAATTGAATTTTATTAATCAATTGAATTCTATTAATAGAATTCAATTCAATTAATGATAGAATTCATGTGTTTGGAATAAATTTTAAAATGATAGAATTCATTTGAATTCTATTGTGGAATAATTGAAAAGAAAAAAGAAAGTATTTATTCCTTAATTTTACTCTTATATAGAAAGAGTTATATTTAATTTAAATGAAGGCATTATGGGTTTTTAATAGTTGAGTTCATTAAATGAATTGGATTCTTGCAAAATCCTTCCATTTTAGCATGATTTCAATTCTTTCAAAATATCTCCTTTTTTTAACTCAAAAGAATTGAATTTTATTAGTTATACCTTTACAAACATAAGAATTGGCAAAATAAAATTGAATTGAATTGAATTCTTGCAAAATTTGAGTTTCCAAATGGGGGCATACAGTTTGTTCAACAAAAGATGGTCTGACAAAGTAATGAGTTGAAGATATCTATATTTGGAAACCATTTAGGAATAGAAGTCTCATCAAAGATCTCCACACCACTTCAAAGAATAAAAAAAATTATTGGCATGTTAAACTAGGAGTTTGAAGAGTATACAAGCGAAATCAATGTAACAGATAAACTTATAGCAAGAGCAACATCCCTGATAAGCCAAAGTGGATAATATGCTTGTATAAAGGATTAAAACAAGCTAACATTTTAACATATCTCAAACAGACATTATATTATGGATATATCATAACTTTTATTTTTACTAGGCAAACATGCAAGTACTTTATCAGGATAAAGAATCACACATTTGAGATTAAGAAAAAACGAGCCATAAAAATCTAACAATTGTTATCTATCCCTTCCAGATAAAATGATAAATTTCAATGAACAACACACCTCAAATAAGTTCTCATCTTCAGCGCCCCAACAACATCTGACCTAATTACTTGTCCATTGCTGTTGACAAGAATATTAACGCTCTCAACAACATCCAAGAAAACCTGAACAAATAACAACCGAGATTTACCATCCAACAATTTTTTTTTACACAAATAAACAGCTCAAGAAATGGAAAAAGAAAAGAAAATACTTCATTCTTCTTGTAAAATATCCCTTCACTGCGCCATGACACTGCATTCGTGACAGCCATGGGAGGCCTCTGTGTAGTTTCCATCCTGTAGGCATCAGTCTTGATAAATTCACTAAGAATTTTGGCTTCAGTATACTGAGGGTAGCCAAAATCCATCATTTCATCAAGTAACTCGTACTAACAGAGGCAAAAAGGCACAACCACCATCATTTCAAAAGTCAAAACCCAATTAATAAGTAAAATCAAGATTGAATTATCAACCTACCACTACGACAAAGTTATCCCTAAGTGATTCCTCTTCTAATTCTTCAAAATAATGCTTAAAAACCTACAATAGATAGCCAAGTCATTAAAAACCACAAACATGCAATTCAATAAAAAATTTGATTGGATATAACAATAACAATATAACGATGAAACAACTATTACCACCAACAGGAGCTTACATCAACAACACGGTGGAGAAAGGAGAGAAGAGCAGCAGCATTACAGTTCTGCCTGGAGGCAGTCATAAGGTAAACGTTGCTATGCTGTATAAACATGTAAGTAACTCCATTATCATACACAACAGGATCTTGAGACTGCGGATCTCCCTATAAATCACATAGAAACACCAAAACGAATAATAACCATGCCGTTTTGGCCACAAAAACTCATAATTATAAGAGAATAACGAAATGGCTAGAGATATCCTAAAATTATGAGTTACTTGAGCTTTGATTTGATAAATAAAAATCGGTTAGGTGAAAAATAAGCAAACCTCTCTCTCGATTAGCTTGGTGAAGAAACGTTCGGCTTGAACGGCGGAGACATCACCACGGTAGTCGCGCCAAACCAGAACGCGGCCCTTAATATCTAACAGAAACAGAGCAGAGACTGCCCCAGCCATTAACTGATATTTCTATGTCTCTATGCGTAATTTCACGGATCAGATCTGCTGATTATCAGAATTTTCAACTGGAAAAAAAAAGGCGGTGGTTTGCCCTCGAGACATCGATTTTACTGGGAAAAGATGGTCAAGATATCAATTATGAAACAGTTATATGGTCAAGATATCAATTATGAAACAGTTATCTAAGAAATCTGGGATTTAGCTCTCTGCGTCTGAGTAAAACTTGAAATGGGTTCTCTAAAATGGAGGTTGCAAGCAAAAACATGGCCTTGCTTCTCGATCAATACTGCTACATTTTTTCCTTTTTACTTTTAAACGACGCCGTAAAATGGCCAACTCAACTTCCTTTCTTGTGGGTGCATAGAAACGGTATCGTTTGCTAAAAAAAAAATAGAATGTATATTATTGAAGCTTTTTTGCATTATTTTATTCTTATCAATTCAATTCATAAACTTTTAAATCATATTAATTTTAGTTTTTTATTACACTTTGATAAGATTTAGAATTACAATCCAATTACATGAATAACAACCTTATAATTTTATAAGTAAAATGAATGTATAAAAATTTGCTTACAAGCAAAAAGAAAAATTGAAAAATTAAATTTTATCTTTTTCTTATAATAAATTTGTCTTAAATTTATACTCTGAAACATTTCAATTTTGATGATAATTTCGGTATCACTAAACGTGTATCCAATTCAACCACTAACATGATTATCTAGTTAAATGTTTGATTTATTTTAGTAAAAGCCTAAATTTGATAGAATCTGAAAATAATAAATAAAAGAAAAAGAAAAAGGTATAGCTGAATATTCACTGAAATTTGTCTTTTAGTAATAATCAGACCCATTATTAGGTTATTAAATCAAAAATTTATTGATAATAATGATTTAATTTTAAATTTATCCTGAACATAAAACTCATAAAATTATATATTTTATTTCAATTTCAAATATGAAAATTCATATATACCCAATTTCATTTGCTAATAATTAATAAATTATAAAATTTATATTTAAATTATTTCAAATGCAATTATATTGTTAATTATAAGGTGAATCACCACGTAATATTATGAATTAATTAATAATAATGTGAAATATTAATATCTTACGAATTTTATGATTTAAATAATTAATTATAACATTAATTTTATGGCTAATTATTATTTAATAATATTGAACCAAAAAATTTTATTAGTTTGGGCTGGCTCCAAATGAAACTGGGACCGTTCAAAGATTGAACCTTTGCTGCTCTGCAAGTTAATTGCGTACTCCTCCGTTCTTCTGTGAAGAGAAGTCATGACCGGCGATCAAGATGGTATACCAATTGCAGCTCCTGATTTCAACTAATCGATCGGTAAATAACAATACCATCAAATCACTTGATTTTTGTTTAGATTGTGAAGTTACTGGAATGCAAATATAGGAAGGATTTGGCATATATAGATAATGGTAAGTAACTCGGGACTGAACAAAATTAATTATCTTCATTTTGTACGTGAATAAGTAGCATTTTGTTACTTTATATAGTTAAATACAAACACATTTCTCATCTTCCATTGTAAACCCCACTAAAAACTGGGCTGTTTCCTCCTAGTGATGCTTCCCATTCTACTGAGGAAGTCATTATCTGAGAGAGTGTTGGAACAATGTCTCGCATTTCTGGTCTGTTAATTGGGTCTTCATTCAAACACCAGTCTGCAGTTTCTGCCATCTGCAAAATTGAATTTTTTTTACAAGAGGAGAATTAGCTATTTGGCTTTGTTCTTGTAAACTTTCCTTGTTTGACAATAAAAAGCAAAATTAAATGAACAAGTTAGATGCTTTGCATTGTAGACACCCATAAGGATCTATATAATAATATATCAGGTTGACCTTGTAGACATCATCCATGGGGAAGCTGCCCCGAAGATTGTTATCTACTGCATTTTCTAAAGCAGATTCTGGATCATCATCTTCAAAAATTTTGTAAACCTGACAGCAAGATAAAAGGAAAATTAGCTAGGTCATTATGATTTGGATATGTCTGTAGCTTTCATTTACATTAGTAGTGCAGAAATTAACTTGTATATGCCAATAGAAATGTATGCATATATATTTCAGGGGCAATTTTTAAGACATTTTCCAGGTTTATTAGTGTTGCAGGTGATATTGATTAATGGTAGTAACTTATTTGTGTCCTGCTACATCGTTAATTTCAACTAGAGAATATCTATTTGAATTAGTTTTCTTAATAATTTCATTTCATCCAAGAATTTCTAGACTTACTACTGTAATTAGCGATCTCATCTTGGTGGGCTCCCAGTTGTCACGAACAAGGGCACGCTGACCTGTAATTAGCTCCACCAGAACCACTCCAAATCCAAATACATCAGTTTTGGTTGTCACCTGTAGCTCCTTCACGGATCTTTCCATGAAGTATATTTAAAAAAAAAAATCAATTCTCTTTCTTTTTCTAGTAGAATATACTCATATACAATATCATAATCAGAATATGAAAATATACTCTGGTGGAAGATAGCCTGGTGTTCCAACCAGTCGTGTTGCTATTAACTCTTCATCATTGGTTCGTTCAATGAGTTTTGCCAACCCAAAATCTGCAACCTGAGCAAACATATGTTAAGCTAATGAAATGAAGTGTGCTTTAATTTAGAAAGTTGTATTTCACAAAGCAAAGTTATCATACTTGAAGGGTGAAGAATTATTTCATTTTTAGTTTAGGAATTAATATGATAATAGTCTAAATCTAAGTGATTTATGTTTTAAGTACCTTTGCTCGTAGTCCCTCGTCGAGTAGGATGTTACTACTCTTTATATCTCGATGCACATACTGTTTTTTTGTGTGATCGTGAATATATTCAATTCCCTTTGCAGCATCCAATGCTATTTGCGTTCTTGCTGTCCAAGAGAGGGGCTGGTAACCTGATTCAGTACCCAACTTTTTTTTAGGTAGCTTGCTGAGGCTTTATATTCCCAAATGTAAAGGCATTTTATGTGTATTTTCATTTTTAAAATGACTTGTCATGGTCATAAATGATCATTCGTTAGCATGCTAGAATTCAGTCCTCTTTCCAGGGCAAAATTTAGAGCCAAACAAACGAGTATCTTCTATTCACGCCTTTGATTCTTCCAGCAGATTTAATATCTTATAAAGGTCTGACAGAAAATGAATATGATATTGTTCATTGCAAGAGTCTTGTTATCAGAACCTCCCAATAATTAACAAACTGTCTCGCAATTCTACAATTTAAGAGTTTCAACAAGCATGCTTACAGCCTTAAACTTTACTAAGTCAACCTATTTAAGAGTCTCTTAGTAATTCATGCTAGTAGTTTGAGTACCTTTTAGTAATGGATCATGAAGATGATCACTAAGTGCTCCATTTCGAATGTACTCATAAACCAGGTAAAGGTGGTCATCCCCACTGGCATACCCCAATAATTCCACCTGTGTCATGATTAATCCTGAGTAAATGTATGAAACCATCTCTTTCACTCTGCATTAAAGATGAATTACCATTGTTGATTATTACTTACCACATTAATGTGATGGATTTTGCATAAAACTTTAACCTCTGCAAGGAACTCTTTCGATTTGTTAGATCTCATTTTCTTTATTGCAACCTCCTGAATGATGAAACAAAATCATATTTTGAAATATAAACCTGCATTAATGTTGGTAAAATTTGTGGATTAGCATGGCCAAGGAGAATGAAGAAAAGAAGGTAGTACCTGCCCTTCCAGTACTCCAAAGTACACACTTCCATATCCGCCTGCCCCAATTTTCCTACTTTCATCAAAGTTATTTGTAGCTTCTTCAATCTCTTCGGGAGTATATACAAGTGGTTTTTCTGATTCAAAAGCTGTTCCATCTGTAGAATGTAAATTCATTGTGAGTGCTCTCTTCTTATTTCTGCTGAAAGTATATTCTTCCATAACTGTTACATGCAAGGAACAGAACTAATGCAAATTTTCATTTGAACACTTCTGATTCTATTAGTTAACTGTCTGACCTTCCATTATTTCCATATTGGGAATCTGCAAGGAAAATCCTCTGGTAGTACTCATGCTTTTGGTTATGGCTTTTGGATCTTCCTCCTTTTTTTTTTGACATCCCTTTCTCTTGAGAAAGAGGATTATCAATGTGGTCATTAGAAGTAATGTCACAGCTGATAGTACGCCCACGATTATTGCCCACTTATTATGTCTTCTTCCTAATGCTGAAAAGAAAACAGGGTAAGGAATGTTAAAAGTATGCAAACACTTACAGTTATCAGTTTCAGTTGAATTCTGACTGCATAACAGGAGCCTGTGCTAGTAATTTTCTGTTCCATGCATTTCCTGTTGTTAAATTTATGGGCTTGACAAATGTAAAAGATAAAGGTACAAATAAGCTTCTAAACTATATCACTTTATTCACTTAATTTTTTTTTTCTTATTTATGATTCATATAAGCTTCTAAAATTTTTAATTTGATTCAAATAAACTCAATTTGAATGTAAATGTTAAATTTCTATCCAAATTGAATATATTTGAGCCATATTAAATATTTAAGGGTTTATTTGTACTTTTGCTTTTTTTTTTATTTAATCTTATTTATTTTATTATTTATTTATTTCTAAATTTTTAATTATAAAATATATTTTTGTCGAATTTAATTTAATTTAATAAATAAATAATTATATTTTATATTTCAATTTAATAAATAAACACATATCTTATATTTTATATAAAATTTTAAAAACTTTCAAAACAAGATATTTTGTAATTTTAATAAATTCTTTTATTATCAAATATCATTTAATTTAAAAAATTTAATTTAATATTTATAATAAATAAAATGAAATTAACTCCAAAAATTAGTCTAGTTGATAAATGAGTTTGCTCATTTTCTTATTAATTTAGGCTTAATTATTAAATTATATCATAAACGAGAATTTTTATTATTATTTACAAATTTAACTAAAACAAAAAGATGAACTTGGTACAATAAGAAAAAATTACTATGATATTATTTATTTCTAAAAAGATAAATAAAATATAAAATATAATTTATTCATTCATTAAATTAAAATAACAAAAAATATGTTATATAATGGAAAATTTAAACAAATAATAAATAATAAAATAAATAAGGTTAAATTGAAAAAAAGACAAAGATACAAATAAGCCCCTAATTTTTTTATTTGGTTTAAATGGGTTCAATTTGAATGGAAATTTAACATTTTCATCCCAATTAGACTTATCTGAGTTAAATTAAAAAATTTAGAGATTTATTTGAATCATAAAAAAGAATAAAGCCTAAATTAAGCAAAATGATGTAGTTTAAAAGTTTATTTGTATCTTTGCCCAAGATAAAAAGGTATGATCAAGGCACATAACTTGAAATGTTATGAAATTATAAAGATCACAAGGGAAAATTAAGAAATTGTTTCTTATTAGTTGTAAGGAACAGTCACAGCAGTTTAAGGATCAAAATTATGATTGTTTATATTCCTTTCATGTGATGCAATAGTTTTAACTCATGATGCGCCAACATATGGGGTCAATTTACCTTAATACACAATAACAAAGAAAAGCATTGAAATTATATGCAGATAGTTTCTATGATAAGATGGAATACAAACTCTGGATATGAAATATTCATGCTTTCTAGAAGAGAGCTCCTACTCACATGTCTTTGGACGTGGAATACCATTTATCTCCTTGGGAACAAACAGCACCCAATCCACACGTAGGAAGTCTGGGTCTTGATTCACAAAACTGTTCATGCTCTGTATCCCACTTGTAGTAGATGATAGCCTCTGAGCAATATCTGACAACGTGTCATGTTGCTGAACAGTGTATGTTACCACAATTTGGGAGTCACTTTCTACACAACCACACAGAAGATGCATGGGAACTTGATTTCCTGTCTTAAATGTCTCCTCTTCATTTCCAACCTCCCAAGCTTGCCCACTATAAATCTGATCTGAAACATTCAGAAAAGTATCGTGTTCTTTCACCTTATACGACACATCGTAGAAGTATGCTGTTGTGCGATTGACAGTTTCGCAAGAGCAAGGTACTGTTATTAGATAGTCTTGTCTGTCCCCGTACAGAATGGGAGTGAATTGGGTTGTGTTGATAGTGTAAAAAAAAGCAACTTGTTCTATCGGAAGAACTTTGTTGATATGATACAGTGAGGCATTACACTTCTGTCGTTGTTCGCTGCAAGTGAAAGCGTGAATACCTTTCTCCTCCTTGGAGATATCGGAGGCGAAAACTCTAGCTAGTAGAATTAATAGCAAAGGAAGGAGAATGTGAAAGAGATTATGAGAAACCATAGTTGCAGGACATGGGAATTTTTCCTACGAGGGAACAGAAGAAAAGGAAATGAAATATTGGAGTTAGCAATGATAGTTTATTTTCTTTGTCATTTCATGTGTTTTCTTTTAATGACATACAAAATACTTATTTGGTATAGATTGACATTTTTCATATGGGAACTGTCTGCTTTTCTTATAGGTTCTAACAATGAGAGTTTATTTTCTTTGGTTTACTTACTATTCTCTAGATTATATATTGTGATTAGCAAAGCTGCTTCCTTGGCATTTGAGATGATATGTTTTGTCGATGCTTACAATTTATGATTGAAACAACTTTGTCTAGCTAATAAAAACTTCGTGTGGCTCACCATCAGAGTATGTGTTGAAGATTGCCAGGTAAGTAGAATATTATTTAAGTTTTAACAATAAGATATACTGCCGTGCATTAGAAGGAAGGTAACTGGCACGTCTTGATTGCTATGTTAATGTACTGGCACAAGCCTACGAGTTCACTTGCAACATGAAAATCACAAAATTACTGTCAATAATAGTTATTTTTATAATATGATTTATAACTAATTACATGTATTATCTAGAGAAATTGAACTGTAAGGTTGTTTTCTCTGTCTTGCAGCTCTGTTTGATTGTTTGGAGTTTCTCTCTTTAGCGGCTGAATCATGATCATTGTCTCTTTTGATTACAAGTTTACAACAGAGTGTTCTCTGGATCTTAATTTACAATATTTCATTGAGAATGTTAAAGAAAGCAATGAGCAGCTAAAGTAGGAATCTTTTTATTTATTTATTTATTTTGAGGAAAGAAGCAGATAACTAAACTATTAAGAAAGTATTTGGAAGTACGATTGGTAAATACTAATTTGAAATAAAAATACTTTTTTCAGTTGAGATTTGCTTTAGTCAACTATAACAGCTCTTACGTGATGCCAGATTTTACCGATTTGAAAGAAACATATCGGCAATTGATTTCTAATAATTGGATATCCAAACACTCAAACAATTTTTTAATTTCAAATGGTAATTGGGTTTTGTAATTGACATCCAAACTGTCACGACCCGATCCTATTGGACACGTGACTGGCACTAGAAAACGAAAAAGTGCAAGGTTTTCAAAACTCGTAATAAGCATGACTTACCACAAAACGATAAAATTGTATTATGACAGCTATAATTATCATAAAATAAGGGTTAAGAGTTCACCTGATATACAGAACCTGAGCAAAATATAATTTTAAAAATAATTCAAAAAAATTTGGGTGGTACGATAACACCTCCTAAATCTATTTGATAGATAAAACTTATTTTACTGATACAGACATGGAAGCCTAATGTCTTCGCTGGAAGGACCATATTAGAGTTTACCTAGTATTTTTTCCAATTCTTGCAGACATTGAGCAAGTTCTTAAATTGACATGTTCCCTTTGTAAGTGTTTGACATAAATTTGAAATTTACCATTAGCTTTAGGACGCCAGCTGCCTGTTGTGCTCTACCCAGATCTATCGGTGTTTTATTTAATTGTTTATTAGTGTTTTGGTTACAGAGATGGATCTGTATTTTTACGCTTCAACATTGTTGGTGTTTTCTCTGGTTAATTTGGGAACCTGCAATCTTAATTACAACTCTGGAGACATTCTAGTATCATTGAATCAAAGACTCATTGGTTAGATCACGTAAGTTTTTAATTGCTTTGTCATTGAAAGTTCTCCACTGTTCTTCATTGTTTCTTACTTTATTACAATCAAACATCCAAATTTTCACACAACGTGAAAACACATGGATTCTACATGTGGAAGATAGAAGACTGTTATTCTATATAAACTACAGATACATAACTGAAATTTGGCTAAATAGTAGAAACTAGCTAGTTGAAGCAAACAAATCATCTCAAAATATGCCACTAGCAATGGGTTTGATTCTCCCTGTTATTCGGTAGGTTTTGTACACTTAATCAAGCAGCTGCTAAGATTATCATATCACACATGCCATAGCCAAATCATCTTCTTCATTCGAGTCTTTCACTCATTTATGCATGGATCGGACTGTAAATGCATGCAAATAAATGTGTTAGTTCTTAACATATATATATATATAGTTCTTGTTGATGAAATTAGTACAAATGAAATCCAATACTCACCCAGGGGCAGGGGCTGGGGCAATAATATCAGGTTGCTCCATGGGCACAAACAACACCCAACCCACAACCAGGAAATTGGGGTCTTGAATCAGAGCACTGTTCAAGCTCTCTATACCACTAACAGTAGAAGATAATCTACTAGAAATATTTGATAACGTGTCATTCTGCTGAACAGTGTAAGTTGCCACAATTTGGGACTCACTTTCTGCACACCCACACAAAAGATGCATAGGAACCACATTCCCGTAATAAAATGTTTCTTCTTCATTTCCAACTCTCCATGCTTGCCCGCTATAAATCTGCTCCGAAACGTTAAAAAACGTATCGTTCTGTTGAACTAGGTAGGGTGCATCGTAGAAGTATCCTGTGGTGCCATTTAAGTTATTGCAAGAACAGGATACAGAAACAAAATAGTCTTGTTTGTCTCCACGGAAAATAGGAGTGATCTGGGTTGAGCTAACATTGTAAAAGGAAGCAATTTGTTCTTGTTGAAGACCATTGTTGATATGGTAGAGTAAAGAATTACAGTTGGGGGTGGTGATTAATGAGCAACTAAAAGGATACATGCCATCCGAGGCGAAAACTTGTGCCAGTAGAGCTGCTAGTAATGGGAGGAGACAAGAAAGGAGATAATGTTTATGTGATGCCATAGTTACAGAGAAATTGAGGTTGAGCAAAAGGAAAATAAACTAAAACAATAGACTTTTGCTTAGGAATTTGATTGGATATTAGCAGGATATATACAAGAGAAGATGAATGTGACTCTAATCAAAGATGATTAATCGTCAATTGGTCTAGAATCTAGATTCGCATTTTTTCTTGTGGGAACCGCTAAAATACAACGTTTTCCCTTTGTTTCTTCCATGGATGTCTTGCCGCCAACAATTCATTACCTACACTTTCATCAATGTATCTTCACCAAGGTATAACTGCAAACCCTGAAATATTATTGTAGCGGCAAACAAAAAAAAAAAAAATCTAAGTTTACCCAAAAAACAAAAAAAATCTAAAGCTTGATTTGAATTATCTTGATTCGTCACCGAGAGGAATTGCCAAACATTTGACTCTACAATCTTTATTCATTCGAATACAAAGAGTTGGTCGATAAATGGTAAATGGATTGATTTGAAAATAGATGAATTGCTAGTGTAAAACATTATTATCATCACACTTGAACCTAATTAAGACAATAAGTGTTCGGATGATTTTGACCCTTGAGCTTAAATAAGGAAACCATTATTTTTTTGGTTAATTAGACAGTTATTAGGACTTAAACTCACAATCACACAAAGGCAACAATAGTGCTACTGAGCCAAAACCCATTGGCTCAGTAAAAGGACGGAAAAAAACCTCTATGCATAGTGAGGAAAAGAAAAACAAAAGAAAGATATTCTGTCTTGAAGCAAGAATGTAACATCAAACCAACATAATTTATCACTAAAATTTGCACTCACAGTGAAAAAAAAACATAGTTTTTCTAAGAAATATTTATTATTAAATGAGTGTAAATGAAATATGATACCGAATTCTTCCATTATAGATAAATCTTATAAGAAAATTGAACAACCACAAAATGAAAAAATAACAATTAGCTGCCTAAAAACTCGTTGGAGGAAGTATCATGCAAGTTGTAAGATTTTTTTAAAGATTTATTTTCCTCTATGACATCAAAAGTTTTCAAGGGCAACATCTTGTACGAGGGCCCTCTATATGAACATACATAGCTTAAGTTGTCAAATAGGTTCACCACTGTATTTGCAAATTCATTAGCTTTTTCTACGGCTGGAATTGATAAAAATGATTCGAAATCAAAATTTACTGCTCTATTCCATAATCTTGCCAGCTTTATCCGTCTTTTTCGCAACCAGTCATACAACAAAGGCAACCAAACTTTGTCACCAAGCAATACTAACCTCACAAGTTCTCCATCAAACTCCACTAAAAAAATGCAGCCATGACGCGAATCTTTCTCTTGACGAATACACCAATGCCACTCTCCTAATTCTACATTAAATGCACCCAAAGTTCGCTCTTTTAAAAGACAATAAAAATGTCACGACCCATTTCCGCAGTCGGATCGCGACGGTCCTAAGGCACGGGAGATGCCAATGGCGACCGGCACCCGTAGAAACCATTATCAATCACATTCACAATATACATATATATTTATCACAGCGGAATAAAACTTATTCATCATCTGTTACACATGGCATATATATATATATATATATATATATATATCCATCAATCATAAAACACTGTTCATTCTGAAATACTATCTCATATATCCTCATAAACATATATATATCTGTTCATGTTCTAGCTAACCCATACATACCCCATGGAGCAGCTAGATATGAACATCCAAAATACAGAGTACAAAATATATATATACATCA
>CANXYC010180462.1:0-13061 GCA_948193065.1 Aleurites moluccanus
TTTATTTTTCTGTATGATTTTCAAATAAATAAAATAAGTCCATTTACATTCACTTTTATTCTTTTCTTTATTCAAAAATAATGCTAAATCCATAAAAACTCGAAGGAGCTGTAAAATGACCATTTTGCCCCCAGTTCACCAAAAATTCAAAATTTCCCGATTTTGTCCTAACTGACTTTAAACCACTTCTATGCCTAAAATCAAGTCATATAACATGCATATGTATCATTTTCATGCATTAATATATCATATAAACATGTTCAAAAGAAAGGAAAAATTTCCCTCTAAATCCCCCCTTAAGGGTTCCTAAAGGGGTTTAGGTTGAGGTGTTACAATGTTATACCAAAACCTTGCTAAATTGCCTAATGAAAGTTGCACACCAAATGTTCGATAAAATGCCTGAATGAAAACCCCATAGTCCTACCATTTCAATGCCATTCTCGCCGGCGACATTGGCTAGCTAATTGTGGCAACTTAAATGACCTTGAATGCCTTCTTGGTTATCCAACCCATAGTTGATTATTATTTCCATTGGTATTCCATATGTACCTTTTATTGCTTATATGATATCGATTGATTGATTTGCAACCTATTTGATTATTGATAAGTATATGATTCATATTGTTATCTATTGATTTATTTTCATCCTATTGTTGAATTATATGTTGATTTGACAGAGCTAGCTTTCCGATGGGGTAGTGGGTAAATATCGTCAGTATTTTGCACAATGTATATTATGAACCCTAGCTAGGAAGGGTTATTTTTCCTATCCATAAGGCTTAGCCCGCCTTATCTTTACTACATATGATTATATATGATTAAATGTGTTAAGGCCTAATATCTGTCTTATCCATATGATATGTTTATTAATACCCTATTTATTGATCTCAAACCATTGCTTCTGTTTAATTTCCTGTCATCTGTTGATTGGTGTGCAACCCTATAATCCATTAATTGTTTATCTAACCTTTTACCTATAATATGATGTATATTAGATTCATTGAGTATTTTTATACTTATTCTTTAGTTTTTTAACATTTTTCAAGATAGGAGTAGAAGTCAGATTCCAGAATCTCTTCCTCCGTGGAATCCTACTATGTATTTTGATCAGTATAAATATTTTAAACTCTATGTTATGCCATTATTCTAATAGCTCCATGGTTATATATATGGATGTAGTTAGATTGTATATATGGATGATAAATATTATATGGAAGTTAATGATGTTTATAGCATATATGGATAATGATTGCAAACTACAGAATCACAAATTATAGAATGACAGACTACAGGATTACATACTATAGAATACATAACAAATATTAATTGGGTAATAATAAGATGGTAATTGGATATGATCTTAGGTTATATGAGTGTCGGTCGCCTCTAGCAGTTCCTTCATCCTAGGACCATCATTTTCCAAAATTGGGACGTGACATAGGGGTATAAGAGCATAGGTTTATATGAATAGTAACTAGATACAGTGTTAATAGGACATAAGTAAACCATAGAGCTTAGAAATTCTTGTTTTGTCTTTTGCAGTATTCATCATATTTTTTGTATATTATGCAATATCGTACTGTATTAAACTGTCATATGTTTTTAGTAGTAATCAAGATGTCAAAGAGACAGTGGGAACATACTATATAATCAGAATATGACAGAGACCGAAAGATTAGAAGAGAGGCAGAGGTGGCCTCTAATGAGTCATTAGTCAGGGAGGTGACAGAGGAATCTCCCCATTCCCGATGAAGGATAGAGGACACTAGAGTTGGTGATGATCCCTGGAGAGTGAAAATTACGCAGGGGATGTTAGCATTATGTCAGGAAATACATAAATTGAGACAGGAAAGACAGGCAATACCACCACCAGCAGTGCCACCCTTTGCGGTACTAATTATTCTGCCAGCTGATCCTGTTCCATCTCCAATACCACCAGTAATTGTTCCTGAAGAGTTTGTTGTTCAGGAAGGCCGCCGTATTATAAATGAAGATAGGGTAAGCATGTTTAATTTTTTGAAGTTGAATTTGCCTGAATTTAAATGTGACAGAAGATAATAGCCAATAGATTTTCTAGAATGGATAGAAAAAGTGGTATGAAGACTGCCCTATTCAGATGCATAGGCTATAGAGTTAGTAGGTTTACTATTAAAAGGAAAAGTATGGACCTAGTTTTCTAGACATATGGAGACTCGATTGTACAATGATCACCCTTCTACCTGGGCACAATTTAGACAGGCATTGTTGGATGAGTTTCTCACTGAGGGAGTAAAAGCTAGGAATATCATGCGGTTTGAATAGTTAAAATAGGGAAATAGGAGTGTAGAAGAATATGCATATGAGTTTACTAGACTGAGTCTATATGCTACTAGGATAGCACCGACAGAAGTAGATTTGATTAGCAGATTCAGAAGAGGTCTACATGCACCTTTGAATAATGCTTTGTTGTCTATATAATTTACTTCTCTGACAACTATCATTGATAAGGCAACATAGATGGAGGAAAAGTATAGAAAAGAGAGAGAAAAAAGGGAACAAAGGAAGAAATAAGGGAGGATCCAGCGAACAGTCAAAAGGGGAGAAGGAAGTTCCCAACAATGACAGATAGATATAGTCTCCAGAATAGAACAGAGACAACAACCTAGTAATTTAAGGAGAAGAGGACATGAAAAAGGTAACCTTGGACAGAAAGTTTTTGAGTATTCACAGAGATCCTCTAGACCAATGTTTCAGGCACCTAGCGAACTAGTATGCGAGTTCTATCATAAGAGACACGGAGGAGAATGTAGGAGCCAGACAAATGCTTGCTTGAGATGTGGCCAGCAAGGCCATTTTGTTAAAGATTGTCTTATAAGATATGAATATTAGACTGCTACAGTATCTTCCTAGCCAATAGTACAGATGTGTCAGATTGGTGACAAAGAGGTGATGGGCAGAGGCAGAAGTAGAGAAGTCAGGGACAGAGTAACAATCAGACTCTTACAGGGAGAGGACAGCGGCGTGTATTCGCAGTGAATCCTTAAGAAGAATAGAAAGCAAATGATACAATAACAGGTATGAACCCAGTATAGAATGAATTGCTCAAGTGTTATTTGATTAAATGCCACATACTCTTTTGAATTATCAATGTTTGCACCTAATTTGTATAGGAAAAAGTAGTTATTAAGTATATTGATAGAGATCTCTACTTTTTCAGGGGAGAGTAGAGAAAAAAAAATTTTGAATATTCAAACTGTATTGTAGAAATTAAAGATAGATTTCTTGCATGACAATTTAACTAAATTGTTATAGAATTCTAGCATGACAATTTAATTGAATTGTTTATGTTGGATTTGAGTGTAATTTTAAGGATGGACTAGTTGACAATTTATCGAGAAGTGAATGATTGTTTTGTAAAGAAAGTTAAATGTTAACCTAAGGAATAGGTGAACTTTGAATACCATTTGTGATAGATATAAATATTAAACTTATTTCAACAATTAGAGTTTGAAAGATGTTAAAGAAGGGATATATAGCCTTTATAGTGGATGCTTATAAGACTCCGATAGGAATTGATCAGATTCCTGTTGTCAGAGAATTTTTCTAATGTAATCCTTGAGGATTTATCAGGGCTACCCCAGAAAGAGAAATTGAATTTGAAATTGAAGTGTATCTTAGTACATACCCAATATTTATTTTTTCCCGATCGGATAACACTCATAAAATTAAAGAGGTTGACAATTCAATTGCAAGAATTACTGGATGAGAAGTTTATTAAACTGAGCAGTTCTCCTTGGAGTGCTCCAGTACTGATTGTGAAGAAATACGATATATCTGAGACAGTCTTTAGAACCCAGATTGGACATTATAAATTTTTAGTGTTGCCATTTAGGTTAACAATGCTCCTGTGGTGTATATATATGGATTTAATGAATCAGGTTTTCAAGACTTACTTGGATAAGTTTGTTATAGTGTTTATTGATGATATTCTTATCTATTCCAAGAGTGAAAAAGAGCATACAAAGTATTTGGAAACAATATTACAGATACTGTGGGAACAAAGAAAGTGTGCCAAGTTGTTGAAGAGTTACTTTTGGCTTATTAAAATCTGTTTCATGGGTAATGTTGTCAGTAAAGAGAGTATTAATGTAGAAACTATTACTAGTTGGCTCCAGTCTATTATGTTACTAAGATACATAGTTTTCTCAACATGGATGGATACTTTAAGTGGTTTATAAAGGATTTCTTGAAAATAACAATTTTATTGTTCAGATTGATTGGGAAATAGGAAAAGTTCTAATGGATTGATGATAGTGAAAAGAACTTTTAGATGCTAAAGTTATGTCTCACGCTAAAGTTATGTCTCACGATTGTGCTAATAATAACCTTACCAACGGAAACTAATAAATTTACAATATATTGTGGTGCATCTAGAGTTGGATTAGGCAATATTCTTTTGTAGAATAAGAGAATTATTGCCTATGCTTCATGACAAAAGGATTTAAATGTACGGCAACAAAAATAGGTTAGATTGTTAAAAAAAATTATGATTGAGGGATGATTTATCATGCAAGTAAAACCAATATTGTAACAGATACTTTAAGCCAAAAATCAATAGGAATTTAGTTCATATTATTGTTTCAAGATGATCATTAATCCAGGAGGTCAAAGAATTGATCGATATGGGAGTTGAATTGGAATTAGTATCCCAGGATCAAAACCAGGCTCTGATAACCCAATTTTGGGTACGATATTAATTAACGATATTAAAGCAATATAGGAAAAAGATTTTATCTTTTTGGGTTAAAAAAAGATGTGCAAAATGATAAGACTTTTGAATTTGTAGTAGATAATAACATATTGAAATATGGGAAATGATTATGTGCATTAGATACTAATGGATTAATGAATAGGATCATGAAAGAAGCACATTACACTTACTACTGTGTTCACCTGGAGTTAGAAGAAGTATTATGATTTAAAAGAATATTACTAGTAGCAAATATAAGTGAGATATAGCAAAGTTTTTATCTATTTACTTAGCCTGTTAACAACTTAAGTTTGAATATCAGTAGCCATCAGGTTTGCTACATGAAATTTAATTGCTAGAGTAAAAATGAGAATAAGTTACTTTAAATATTGTGGACTAGTTTATTGGAAACTTTACGGGACTATAATTCTATATGGATTATAGTTGATTGACTGACTAAGTCAACTCACTTCTTAGAGATAAAGATCAGCTATACTATGGCACAATATGCTCAACTATAAGTTAACAAGATAGTATGACTTCATGGATTACCTATTATTAAAGAGAGAATAAAGACTATGTTTAGTAGATATAAAGATTATATAGATCCTAAAAGGAAAAAGATATTTATTTCACCGAAGGTAATCACGTTTCTTAAGGTTTCATTTTTTAAAGGAGTAATGAGGTTTTAAAAGAAAGGTTAACTGTCATCTAGATATATTGGACCATTCAAGATTCTGGAGAAATTGGTAATGTTGTTTAATTTGATGCTTTCATTTAATTTGAATTATGTGCATTAAGTGTTCTACATATCAATGCTTCGCAATATATATACTGGATCCATAGCATGTATTAAAATCAAAATATATAAAGATTGAGGAAGATTTATCATATGAATAAATACTGTGAAAATAATTGATCGATATGATAGACAATTTTATATCAAGAAGTTTTCGATGATAAAGTATATGAGAGATATATAGTCAACAAAAGACTATACATGGGAAGTATGATATGCACACTAATTATCCACTTATGTTCCCTTAGCAAGGCATGTTTAATTTGAAATTTGACAATGAATTTATTTGAAGGGGGGTAGAATGTGATACCCTAGATTCAAGCCACAGTTGTTAACCAATTTCATTAGATATCGGACAAAAAACACCGGCGATAGTTAGGAAATTTGAAAAATTCATACAATATTAAATTAAAGTTAATTTTTGTCAGCTACATGGATAATGAGAGATTAAGAATAATAATAGTTAATCATATGAAAAAGTATTAAAAATGATGGAAAATTAATAGAGTAGCAAAATCGTAAATAAGTGGAACTTTAGGGGTATTTTGGGAAATTCACCGTTCATTATCCAGAATTATTCTGAAAGCAGTATAATGATAAACTACAGTTAAAAATAAGCTATTTCACTCCCCACTTCAGAGTCTAAAAGTGAACAGAATTAATAGAATACGCTATAGAAAGTTTTAGGGTCAAAGTTTAATTAATGAAAGTTTTGGGGAGGAAAACATAATTTTCCATAGATGCCACCTATATAAGAATGCCTTAGTCAAATTTCCATCCATTTTCTTCTTCCTCTTCTTTCTCCAAGTCTTCGCCAAACCACCATTTGCCCATTCTCCACCAATTTCAAGCTAGTTTTGTGAAGAAAACCAAAGGAAAACCTAAGATTCAACCTTATTCTACATATATCCATCCATTTCTCAACAAATTAACCAAAGGAAATAAAGAATTGTTAAAGGGAGACTTCGGCTCATCCATAAACAAAAGGTAACATGATGTTTTCTTTGATTATTTAGGCTAATTAAGTGTTACAGATGATGAACAAGATGGTTTGACAATTGATTGCATCAATTGGTGCATATGGATAGAAAACCCCAATTTCAAACCTTAAATTGAAGTTGTAAGATACCAAATCATGGATTAGTCATCTTTTATGTCTAATTAATTTAGTATATGTTTCATTGATGTTATTAAAAGCTTAATTGATGTTGGTTTTTGTAATACCCTATATATATGCATAACATGTTTTTGTGAAATAAGTTCTCAATATATGGATTAAAATTATTGAAATAGCTAATGATAATTTTAAAAACTCAGTTAGAGTGAAAATGAGAAAATTTTTCGAAAATCGTCAGTACCAATATCTCTGTCGCAAACAATGACAGTACGATCGACGAATGAATTTTTGAATTTGGATTGAGAGTATATGATAATGTATATTAATGTTCGAATACAGTAAAAAGAAATATGAGAAAAATATTTAAGAACACTGATTAATTAAGCAATGGTAAAACCGTAAATAAAGGGAACTTTGGGGGTATAGTAGAATATCGATAGTATGAGTTTCAGAACGACTCTAAAACTATTTTTATTAATTAGTATTAATAAAAATAAGATGTTTGAACATCACTTTGAATTCCAGTTCCCAACAGAATTGTCAGAATAAATTACCGAGCGAAAAAGGATCAAAAAGCAAATTATGGAAATTTGGAGGACTAAAAGAGAAATTTGCCATTTTTTTTGTCTTACTATATAAGCAAGACTTAGAAAATATTTTGGCCATTTGTTCTTCATTTCAGTCGTGAGCAATTTCCTTCTTTTCCAATTGATTTTTCTTTTATTTGTGAAGAGAAATTGATGGAAACCTAAAACAAAAACCATACAAAACATTATCCATCAAATTCAACCATAGAAATTCAAGGAAAATCAAGAACTCCACCGAAGGGAATTATAGCCATTTTGTGATTTTTGGGTAAGTTGTTTAATTGTTGGTTTTTATGGTTTAATTAGGTTGATTAGGTGTTGGTAGGATTGGGTAAATGGTTTAATTGCACCAATTGATGAATTAAACAATTTTCCCCAATTTCCAAACCCTAAAGTGAAGTTGTAAGACTTGATTTTGTGCATATGAGTTAGGATGTGTAAATTGGCTATAGAATAAGTTAATTGGATATTTATTGGTGTTTAATTGATGTTCGTATTGTTGTAGAAAATTCGATTAGAGAAAATCATAGATTTTGGCCTATATCTAGGAATTGAGGATTTGGGTAGCAAATTAATTTTTCTTGGTGATTTGGAGTGATAGGTGAGTCTTTTATGCATCAAATTACATGCATAAATTGTTATAATGCAAATTGGAATCCATATGCAAAATGGCCATTTTGGCTGAACCCTAATTGTGCAAAATGCCTAAGTTTTGTTCTTGCTTTTGGCTTATTTTTCCCTTGCCTATTTGATTCAATTGTCGAAGATTATTGAGTTGTGATTGTTACCTATCAATTGCTTTCCATGTGTATATTTGTTGATAATTGCGGCAATGTCAATATTGCACCAAAACCATGCCGAAAAATCCGTAGGCCAACCATTGGAATGCCACCCTCGCCAGCGACAATGGCATGCCAATTGCATCAACTTTTCTGTCGCAAATGATCAAATTATGTTTGTTCTCATTTTTGGTCGTTAGACCTTTGGTCATCGTTTAATCGATAATTATTGATGTCTTATTGACTTTAAGCTCATTAAATTTATTTCTAATGAGTTATTGATACTTGTTGATGCCATCAGTTGAAATGGTATCTATTGATGTGTTTATCGCTTCTATTGATTCCGAAGTGATTTGACAGAATTGTCGTTCTGACAGGGTAGTGAGTTCATGCTGTCAGCCTTGTGCACATTGTATTGATTAATACCCTGTACTGGGAAGGGATGTCCTAGTCATAAGTCATGATCCATCTTATGTTATATTTATATACATATATTGTGATTTGTGCTTGACACATCTCTATGCGTTTCATGGCTCTATATCTGTAATTTCCATCTTGTCCATATGATATGTGCTTTTTGAATGTGATTGCTTATTTATAGTCATATTCTTTGCTTGATTTTGTATTATAGACATTCTAGCAGTTTGATTCATCTATGTCATCTGCTTATTGCTTATTGATGTTCCATTATCCATTTTATTGGTCGATGCATATTAGATTCACTGAGTATCATATATACTCACCCTCTCACTATTTACCCTTTCAGGTGTAGAGTAGGAGGCAGATATCCCAGTTCTTTTGGCTCTCTGTGGAATCTGCAGATCTTATGTAAGTGTAATATTATGAACACTGTATTATTTTGTATGTTCATATCCTAACTGCTCCATGGGCTTTGTATGGTATAGTTAGAGTATGAACATGTATGTATGGGAATATTGGAGATTATTAATGATATGATTATAGTATTTACAGAATGAATGGCAGAGTAACAGAATGAATAGTATTTATGTGAGTGAATGGTTATATATTGTTATGTGATTGATGATGGTTAAGATATGTTTCCGCTGCTATATTGTGATTGCATTATAGAGATTAATGAGTTCTACGGGTACCGGTCGCCTCGATATCTCTCGCACCCTAGGACCATCGTGATCTAAAAACGGGCCATGACAGAGGTGGTATCAGAGCCCTCTGTTTACAGATAACAGAGCCTAGGTTATAGAGGATTGGTGAATAAGTATAGTATGGGTTGAGTTAAGGGAACCATGGAGCATAGGAATTCTTGTATCATCATTTGTTATATTCATTAAATATTTATAAGTGTTTTGCATTTCTAAAATATACTGAGTACATTTCTTATTTTTCAGACAGTTTTACAGAGATGTCTGATGACAGAGACAGAGGTACCAGGGAGGCAAAGGTAGCCTCCAATGAGTCGTTAGTTAGAGAGAAAGCTGTTTCAGAGGGTCCTTCCAGATCTCGACGGACTAGGGATACAGAGAGGGGCAAGGATCCCTGAAGAGTTGAGATGATGAGAGGGATGATGGAATTTCATAGGGAGCTAGCATAGTTGAGGTGAGAACATCAGAATGTATCGCCACCTCCAGTATCAGCAGCAGTGCCACCCCCTATTGCACCTGCTACAGTACCGTTTACTTTAACACTTGTTCAACTAGCTGTGGCTCCTGAGGAACTTATGGTGTAGGGAGGCTGTAGAGTGATTGAGGAGGGTGGTGTATCTATGTTTAGCTTTCTAAAGCTAAACTTACTAGAGTTCAGGACGACAAAGGCAGTGACCTAGTGGACTTTTCTGGAGGAGGTGGAGAAGGTAGTTAGGAGACTACCTTGTTCTGAGTTGAGGGTAGTAGAGCTTGTTGGGCTGTTATTAAAGGGGAAAGGTTGGGCTTGGTTTTCGAAGAGGATGGAGCCCAAACTATATGGTGGGCATCTACCTTTATGGGCTGAGTTTCATCAGGGGTTGATTGATGAGTTTATTACAGAGGGAGTGAAGACTCGGAATCTAATTCAGTCTGAGCAGTTAGAGCAGGGGGACAGGTCTGTATAGGAGTTCATCAGGCTGAGCAGATATGCTACTCACATTGTTCCTACTGAGGTTGATCTGATAAGCAAGTTCAGGAGAGGATTACATGCTTCGCTTCATAATGCTTTATTGGCTACTGAATTCACATCTCTGACGATAGTTATCGCTAAAGCTACTCAAATGGAAGAAAAGTATAAGGCAGAGAGGGCTAAGAGAGATCATAAAAGGAAAGGAGGACCAAGATCACAAAGTAGGCGGGGGAGAACAGCTCCTAGCTTAGGCAGTTTGGGCCAGTGCCTCGATTTGATCATTGACCTTCATTTAGTTGTCAAAGGAGGAGGGTTCAAAGTAGGGGACCATCAGTTCAGTCTGCACCAACATATTCACAGGGTTCTTCCAGGCCTATTACTCAGATGCATAGTGTACCCCTTTGTGATTTTTATGGCAAGAGGCATGAAGGAGAGTGTCGTAGATAGTCAGGTGCTTGCTTGAAGTGTGGGCAACATGGACATTATATCAATAGATGTCCCTTGCAGGGTAGTCAGTAGCCATCTGCTATGGTTTCTCAGCCTATAGTGCAGATGAGTCAAAATGTGGTCAGAGAGGCTCCTGGTAGGGGCAGAGGCAGGGGGCGGGCATCTAGCAGTGGTCAGGCCCCAGCAGGCAGAGGTCAGGGGCGAGTGTTTGATGTGAACTCTCAGGAGGCATAGGGATCTGGCAATGTGGTCATAGGTAATATTATGATACAGAATGAGATTGCTGATGCTTTATTTGACTTTGGTGCTACACACGTTTTTGTTTCACCACAGTTTGCACCTAAGTTAAATAAGAAGAGACAATTGTTGAGTGTGCCTCTAGTAATAGCTACTCCTATAGGAGGCAGTATGGATGTGGATTATTATTATCCTATCTATGTGATAGAGATTGATGATAATATTATGCGAGTTGATTTGATTGAGCTGCCTGTGTTAGAGCTAGATGTGATCTGCAGTATGGATTGGCTAATGACATACTATGCTGTTATTGATTGTTATAGGCAGAGGGTGAGATTCCAGCATGAGGGGCAGCCTGAATTCAAATTCCTAGGTGATCAGCGAGAATTCGAGATTAGTTTGGTTTCTGCTATCCAGGCTAGGAGAATGATAAGGAAAGGTTGTTCAGCCTACTTGGCTCATGTGATTGATGTACATAAGATTTCTATAGATATTGATCAGATATCAGTGATTCAAGAATTCTCTGAGGTTTTTCGAGATTAGTTGCCAAGTTTACCTCCTGATAGGGAGATAGAGTTTGAGATTGAGGTGTATTCAGGCACCGATTCGATATCCATTCCTCCATATAGAATGGCACCAACAAAGTTGAAAGAGCAAAAGGTGCAGTTGCAAGAGTTATTGGATAGAGGATTTATTAGACCGAGTAGTTCTCCGTGGGGTGCTCCAGTCTTGTTTGTGAGAAAAAAGGATGGCTCATTGAGAATGTTCATCGATTATAGATAGCTGAACAAGATGACAGTGAAGAACAAATATCCGTTGCTACAGATTGATGATTTGTTTGATCAGTTGTAGGGTGCCAGTCATTTCTCTAAGATTGACTTGAGATTTGTGTATCACCAATTGAGAATAAAGAAGGGTGATGTATCTAAGACTGCTTTCAGGACCCGATATGGACATTATGAGTTTCTAGTATTGCCATTCGGGTTGACTAATGCACCTGCTGCATTTATATATTTGATGAACAGGGTGTTTAGACCCTTCTTGGATAAGTTTGTCATAGTGTTCATTGATGACATCCTTATCTATTCCATGAGTGAGGAGGAGCATATAGAGCATCTGAGGATTGCATTGCAGACACTTTGTGAGCATTAATTGTATGCTAAGTTGTCTAAATGCCAGTTCTGGCTAACCAAAGTGTGTTTCCTTGGTTATGTGATTAGTGAGAAGGGTATTATGGTAGATCCTCAGAAGGTTGAAGCAGTTGCAAATTGGCCTCAGCCTTCTAGTGTTTCAAAGATTCATAGTTTCCTTGGTTTGGCAGAATACTACATAAGGTATGTGAAAGATTTCTCCAGAATTATAGCTCCGTTGACTAAATTGACTCGAAAGCAGGAGAGATATCTATGGACGGATAAGTGTGAGAACAGTTTTCAGACTTTAAAGTCTTGCCTCACTAGTGCTTCAATGTTAGCATTGCCATCAAAGGATGAGAAGTATACAGTTGTCACAGCCCAACTTGGGAGCCATGACGGTCCTAGGGTACGGGTGATGCTTATGCTACCAGTATCGCAAAGAACCCATGAAACTATACTATATGGCATGCATAACAATATTAAGCTCAAAATGGCTTACACAATTAAAGAAAAATTGGGCAGCATCTCCTTTGAATAAGGAGCATGCCCTGCTGCTAAAAACACAATATAAACACTTCAATATAATAATCACATCCATCTCAAGCAACCAGGATCCCTCTGGATCTCTACAATATCTCAAACTCAACAATCCATCAAATACTCAATAAAACACAAGCTCATATATCTCAATGTAAACTTATAACTCCAAAATACACTTTATATAATAAAATGCAACAAACACATAAATACATGCCAACTTAATTACAGTACCATGGAACTTCTATTATATACATTGTTTACAAATACTTTAGATTTGGAGTTTACATAATATAAACTAAGCTTCCACTGCGAAGATGAGGTGCCAAAGGAATACAGTCCTCCCTGCTAACCTGAAATGTTAACCACTAAAGGGGGTGGGTATATAAATATACTCAGTGAATCCAGAATGCATAAAATACAATAAATAGTAAGATAAGGAGAAATGCCCATATATGGCCTGTAGATTCAATAAACTGAGCAATAGAATAAATACCAGGAGTTTATGTTAATAACATAAGGATAGTAAAGATGAAAGATAAGCCAAACCACATATGATATCACAGGATTAAACTGTATTTAAATTCATAAACTTTATTCATATTAAGCACCCTATTTCAGTGCAA
>CANXYC010180476.1:0-21816 GCA_948193065.1 Aleurites moluccanus
GGGGGGTGAATTGGTTGTTTGCGGAATTATCACCAAATAAAAATTAACAAAGAGAAGGAAGGAAAGGGAAGAAGAAAGAACACAAGAATTTATAGTGGTTCGACAACCTTGCCTACATCCACTCCTCAAGATCACACTTGAGACCCTTAACCAATCCTTTTATGGGTGCAAGATCAAACCCGAGTGTTTTGGCAAACACGCAAACCTTACAAGTGTTTTCAAGGCTCATACTAAAACGTTTACAAGTGTTTTCCTATTTGGCTCACACTCAAACTCAAGAGAAATACAAAAGAGTAGAAAAAGAAAAATTCCCTACAAGAATTTTCCCAACACTCAAAGAATAGCACAACTAAAGGTGCTTAAACAATTTTAGCATATTTCAAGTAAATACAATAATTAATTTGATTTAATCTCTCAAACACTTAATCTCTTGTTAATCTCAAGTTCTCCAACCTGTTTGAGCTTCATACTATCTTGTATTTATAGTCTTGGATCAAATATGACCGTTATAATCCAAAATATAGCTGTTAGAACTATTTCCAACGGCTAGTTTTGCTGTCAAAATCGCAATGGTCGCGCCCGCGATTTTTGAGTCGCTCCCGCGACTTTTTATCCTGCTAGAGCAGCAACTTAATTTTACCATATCTTGAGTTATACAACTCCAAATCATGTACCGTTTTTTGTGTTAGAAAATTTAAGATGTCTACTACAACTTTGTAGTTTAACTAAATTCCAAAATAATCCATCTTAATGTCCTAAAAAATCATAACATTTTATTACTTCAATTTATAAGACAGTTTGAGTATGCTTCACTAATTATTCAATATCTCCTTCTATAGAACTCAGAATCACTTGATTGTTTTTCCATATGAAACTAGACATCTAAAGATTCAATCATGTGAAATTTCATGCTCACATTCTTTTTTTATAATTCCCAGAAATATTTTCAAGTTGTCCCATCTACTCTGTCCTAGTCTGGCAGCTTGAGCATAATTCTTTCAAAAATTCATATCTTCATTTTCCAATGTCCAATGCTCAATCCGATTTTTGTTCCTAAAACTAAACATCCATATCTTTCCATCCATATATGTCTTGTCCTAATATCTTCTCCCAATTTGTACAGAATTTGATATCACTCTAGACTATGTGTAAATCTATCATATTTCCAGTTCGTGCCTTTGAATTTCTCGAGTCGCGCCCGCGACTAGCTTCTCTCCTTTTTGGCTCGAAGAAGAATAAATTTGAATTTTAACTAGTAGCGCCCGCTACTGAAACTGTCACTCCAGCGGCTTCACCTAGTCGCACCCGCGACTGCTTTGTGTTGCGCTTGCTACTGGAGAGAGACTGTTCACTTTGAAGCTACTGGATGATTTTAGAATTTTTGAATTAATTTCACGTCCGTGACTGGAATGTCTCGCACCCACGACCAGAAGCTTTTCAAGGTTGCGACTGACTTTGTTTCACCTGTGACAAAACTTGTTCCTACCGTCGCACCCCCGACTTCTTTGTGTCGCGCCCACGACACACCGAAATTCAGCAACTTATAATTTTCTTCTTGCACCTCTCCAAGTATGCTCCCCCTAAGCATGTGCACTCAATGACTTCTCTTTGAATTTCATTCAAGTCCTTTTGAATGTATTAACCTATAGTTGAGCAATAGTCATGATTTCTCATGCCTTAACTAACTCAAACAAAATGTTAGCTCAAATAACACATTATATTGTTTTGTTATCATTAAAATTAACATCAAGCCCAAGAGGGCTAACATTATTGACATTCAAGTCCTATGTAATCTTATATTATCCTTAGTACCTCAATTCAACTTACTCATTCAATCTCTGTAGCTACAAAATTTTTATACCGAACCTATTTCGGCAAAACTCTGAAAATCGACAATTTATGTCTCTTAACTCCTTTCTTATTTTGTATTCATTTTCACTCACCTTAAATATTATATATACTTCAATTTATTTTTAATTAATCCATAATCCATCAAAATTAAATCATGTAAAAGAAATTTGCACAAATTACTGTTGAAAATTAATTAAAAATCGTCTACCGACAAATTCCTCCAAAAGTCATATTTTTCTTATCATTTCCATCTTTTTACTATCCATTTGTCTCTCTAATTTCATGTTGAATCTCAAATTATTTTTCCTCAATATTTTAGAATCTTAATTCTAAATATTCTCAATTAATTTCTGTAAAAAAAAATTTAAAAATATTTAAAAATTATTTACCAATAATTATATCGGTTATCATCTTTAAAATTCTTCTGTAATAATTATTCTTAAATTTCCTTTGTATTCCTAAATAGCTATTTCCTATTTATTCTTTAGTTAACATTATTTTATCACTATGATTCGATACTTCCTTACTATCTATTGTACTACAGTTTGGAGTGTTATAAAATAAAGTTTAATAATCCCGGTAGCACTTGTTATGTGACTGCATCCAAAGCAAATGGTGTTGAAAAAAAATGAGTTTTTAAGGTTTTATGTGTGCTTTGATGCAATAAAGAAAGGGAGGTTAGCTGGATGTAGGCCAATCATTGGATTAGACAACTGTTTTTGAAATTTTTTTGCAAAGGGCAGTTGTTATGTGCTATCGGTAAGGATGGGAACAATCAAATATTCCCATTAGCTTGGGGGGTTGTTCAGGTGAAAAATTAGAAAAACAGGAGTTGATTTCTGAAATGCTTGAAGCATGATCTACCACTTGGAAATGGAGAAGGTTTTACCATAATTTCTGATATGCAAAAGGTAAATTGTTTTGTTCTTAATATTTTTCAAAAATAAATTTGTTTAATTTTTTTCTTATACTTTACACTGATGATTTGTTTTACAAAAATATGTAGGGGCTAGAAAATGTAATCATCGAGCATTTACCACAAGTTGAGTATAAAATGTGTGCTAGACATATTTATGCAAATTGAGCAAAAAAATGGAGAGGGAAAGATAGAAAGTTGGCTTTTTGGAGATATGCAAAGTCAACTTTTATTGAAGATTTGAGAGAAAATCTTAAGAAGCTTGAAAAACTTGGTAAAGGAATAGTTGAAGATGTGCTCAACTACCCATCGTCTCAATGGACAAAGGCATTCTTCCTCACTACCATAAAATGCAATGTTGTTGACAATAATTAGAGTGAGACATTTAATGGGTGGATTTTGGAGGCAAAGTACAAATCCATCCTAACAATGTTGGAAGAAATAAGGGTGAGGGTAATGAAGAGGATTGTTGTTAAAAGGAGATACCCATCAACTTGGATATCAAATATATCACCTAGGGCATGCAAAAAGGTGGATAAGAATATGGAGTTGGCTTATAATTGGTTTGTCGATTGTAATGGAGATAAAGGGTTTGAAGTGGCCAATATATATAATATAGCTAATAGGCATTGTGCGGATTTAGTTAAATGGACTTGCACATGCAAGGAGTGAATTTTGACAGGTATCCCATGTCCCCATGCAATTTCAACAATCCATTATGAAGAAGATGATGTTAATAAATGGGTTGCCTATTGGTACATGAAGGGTACTTATTTAAAGGCTTATGAAACTTCAATAAAGCCTGTTAGGGGTAGGATATTCTGACCAACAACTGATAATGAAGTTATAGAGCCTCCACCATCAAAGAAAATGTCAGGAAGGCCAAAGAGAAATAGAATGAAGGATAATGAAGAGCCTAAGAAAGTTGGTAAAATGACTAGGCTAGGAAGGGTTATGACTTGTAGAATATACAAGTCAAAAGGCCACAATGCTAGAAGTTGTTCACAGAAAGACCTCAATGTCTAGGTAATTTGTCCAACACATTTTATCAAATTTTTGTCTTTTCATTTGGAGGCAATTCTCACTATGTTATGTTTTTTGTGTTAGGCAAATGTGAAAGGTAAAAAACTAGCTTCAACAACTGCTTCAATTCCAAATTAGAAAAAAAAAAAAGGTCACTACGAAAGAGAAAGCAACAATTGCAAGTAAAGAGATATTATGCCAATTTATGTCCAATAAGAGAGTTAAGATTATGTCTAAAAGAACAAGCAAAAATACTAAAGTCCCTACAACAACAAAGAGGCCAGAAGTTGAAACCTCTCAAAACATTGTAACCCCTGCAGCATCAAAAAGACCAAAAGTTGGAGGTGATCAAAACATTGAAGAATTATTGAATGCACATCGAAAGAAGTCTATTGTTGCATTTGAGCAGCATGCAAAGGCTAGTTTAGAAGCATTCAATAGTTATACTTCATGTTCAAGTCAACCAAATTTAACTGTAAGTAATTTATAATTTGACCTTAAATAATATTTTGGCTTATGAACTTGCACTTATGTTTTTCAAATTATTTTATATATATAGTCAAGAGCTGCAGAAGAACAAGTAGGATACCAATTACAGAGAGTGCAGTGGAAAAGGAAGCCAACAGTTACTAGTAGACAATTGCAACTTGATAGAGACAGAAAGAGAGCTAACATGAAAACAAAGGAATATAATGTCATTGAAAGGCAAACTCAATGAGGCAGTAGACAAGATTTTGGGATTTTTTTTTTCTTTTTTTTTGCTTGGTTACCAAAAAATAATATTAGGAATTTTTTGTGATTTTAGCAATTGCTTTGCTTTGTTTTTGGTACAATTTGTGATGGTATATTTTGGATAGCTGCATTTTGTGTACAATTTGTGGTCATATATTTTGGGTAGCTGTATTTTGGATATAATTTGTGATAGTATATATGGTAAGAAGTAGCTGGTTTGGAATGCTACTAAATCTGTAACTATGATTAGGAATGTTGAAATTTAGATTAGGAATGTTAAAATTTAGTTGTCTCTACTTATTTTGATCAAGTAGCGCATATTTTTTGGTAATATGATTATTGTAATTACCGAATGAACAAAATATATTTTCCATTTTCAATACTATATTTAGCATTATTTGTTATTCCTCTATGATATTCTACAACATTTTTAGTATTTTTCAGAGAGATGATGCATTTTCTACTTCCACCATATATATACAGTCAATGAGATTAATAAAGCAATTTTACTTTTTCTTTATTTGAGGAATTAATAAAGCATTTGATTTCCTTGTCTGACTTATTTATTTATAATGATACTCTGAATCTTAGGAATAAGTAGCAAAAAATACCATTTATTTTTCTTGAAGTTAAAAGAAAGGAGTATATATTATAGTAAAATATTAGTTAAACTTTTGACATGATGATCAACTGAAGTTTCTAGTGTTCTACAGTAAAATCTCTATAAATTAATACTCGATAAATTAATAACATCTATTATATAATAATTTTCTTTGGTCCCAATTTGGGCTAGTGGATTAAATTAATAATTTTAATAAATTAATAAGATAATATTTTTTTGAAAATCCATACATAATTACATGGTCCCATTTATATTGTAAATTAATAATTTGTCATTAATAATTTATCAACATTTTATATATAATAGACTATGATATTTTATTAAAATATAAGTTTAATGTTACTTGTTTTTTCTTGAAATTTAAATCTAGTTGAATCTTATCTCTAGTTTTTCTTATTAAATTTAAAAGTTTTAGGGTTGAACTCTCAAATTCTAATAAAAACTTATGAAGTATTATTGATGCATTGAGTGCGTTCTTATCTCTAATTTCGCTTAAGTGTATTTGATATTGTATCTTAACTAACCTTCAAGAAAAATCCGACAGAAATTCATTGTTGCAATTATTTTTTAGTGTATATAGAATTTTTTTTATTATACTTATATAGTATTTTATGCATTTCATTTGTCATGATTGATTTTTAAATACCTTTTAGATGTGAAGTTATTGTAACTATGAAAAATATAAGAGATCCTTTGAAGTGATTTATATAAAAATTATTTTAAATCTAAACAATTATACTCATATATTTTTTTTATACCCTTTATTTAATTCATATTCAATTTATACATATTTTTCTGTTCAATTTATTTAATTCATATTCAATTAATAACATTTTTTTTTTGTTTTATTTTAATTAATTCATATTTAATTTATTATATTTTTTTTTCAATTTATTTAACTCATATTGAATTGATTATAAAATTGGGTAAAACACTAATTTTTTAGTTGATTAAATATTATTTATTGAATTGTAAATACTCTCTTTAAATTAATAAATGACTAATTTATCTATTAATTAATACCTCTTTTAATTAATAAAATTTATTGGTTCCAACATTATTAATTTATAAAGGTTTTACAATATATTGTTATTAAAAATATATATATATAAACAAACAAAATCTCAATATCAAGCACAATATAAACTAAGGTAAATATATTAATAATTCTTTATAAATGTTACATCTAAAAAGGGATCAACAAATTCATTTGTATCACCATAAAATTACATATTTCTTCAATCAAAGAGATAAATAGATAATATTTAAGTAGAGACACAGCAATACAAATAAAATCATTCTCATCCAAAATAAATTCTTTTGTATCCTCAACTTTTTAATTTCTTCGTCATTTGCCAATTGTTTCAATTTAAGCACTTCAATTTCCACTTTGAGTTCAACCAACTCATCTTTAACCTCTCTATTCACTTCAACCACTTCAGTCACAGTAGATCCCACTTCAGTCACAGTATAGCCCCTTGGGTACAATTCATCATGCCACACAAAGAAATCACAATACATTCCCCATCAAAATTGAATTCCAAAATAAGTATTTTTTTTTTTTAAATAGAAATTGATTTTATTTAAACACTAACTTCAGTGTGATAGCATTTATGGAATATCCTGCTAGGATTTCTCTCATAATGGGATACCAATGTATGCGCATGACGTCCACAAAGACACAGTAAACATATGTAACACTATCACCTGATCTTACTTGCTGCAAAATCGCACTTTGAGCTGGTGAAGACCTCGATGGAGAGTATCACAATGGAGAAGCCTACAATTCCATCCTCAACAAATATGAATTGAAAATTTGTTTCTCAACAAATACTACTTGAATCTTTGTGTGGGATCTTCTAAAATAAATTAATCAACCCAAATAATTCATTACTTTGGAGATTTAAAGAGAGACGTCTTCAACACGACGTCGTTTAGATTTTTAAAATATTTGTATATAATTCTTTTTTATTTTCATCTCACCATACTAAGATCTACGTATATCCTAGTCATACGAGATATATAGTTTTACGCGCGTTACTCACACCCGCGTCAACCCCGTTGAAAAATGACACTGGTAATATATAAATTAAGAATTGAAGGGCTTAATCTAGACAAAATTAAAGTCAAAGACTCAATAAAATAAACAGATAAAGTTTAGAGGTCTCGAGATGCGTTTTACAAAATAAAAATTGCAATATTAACTTTATGTAATGATCATTATTAATTTCACATATAATGTATTGACGGGCTAGTGGCAAAGGGTAGTGACAGGCCAGCTATGCTATAGTGGCAAAGATGGTGGTGGCCACAGTGGTGCTGACAATGAGATTGGTAATGGTACTGATGATGGTGGTGAAGGTTGAGACTGGTTAATGGCGAAAAGTATATAGATATATATTAAAACTATAATGTATTTGCAACTTCATTATAGCTTTGAAGGTGTCCTATTCTTATCTCAAACAGAGCCTAAGAGATGAGAATAATGCCACAAGTCCTACAGAATTTCTAACACAAAATTTGAAACTAGCCCTTAAAGTGTAACTGAATTATAAATTAAAACCCCTCCACTGGGTCATGATCCATTACAAAGATAAATCCCAGGCCAATTACAACAAAAATTCCCATTTACAAAATTACCAATGGCCACTTTTGTCCACTGGCTGCTGCTCTCCAAATCACTCTAAAGAACAAAATAACAGCTTGCTTCCAACTCTCTTCAATTAGTCACCAAATAAATCATCATCATTATCATCATTGTACGCACTCAAATTATTTCCTAGTTTTCCACTCAAAGTATCAATAGCATTTTGCTGGGCATCTTTAATGGGAGGACCAAGTTTACTATCAGAAGTAGCAGAAGGATACGCCCAGGAAGAACCCACTTTGCCAGAAAATGCTTCTCCATAAAGGTCCTCGTACGCCCCACTTCTGGGAGAAGTTTTGACCTTGTTCAAGACTTCTTGCAGTTTATTAGTCACGCCTGTTTGGGAAGCACTATTTTCCTTTGTTGAGAACTGCTCCTTACCTTTGGGTATTACTGTAGTCTGTACAAGGGATTCATATTTCCCAACAAGACTTCCTTCTTTTACACCTATTGGACCAGGTTCTGTTTCTACGTCTGCACCATCTGAAATCCCAACAACTTCGACCAGTTCTCCCCCAACTTGATCTCTAAAAGACACTCTTGCTTTCCTGATTCTCTTTGTGGCTCTGCTCGACTGCTGGCTTTCATCTCTTCTTCTTGGTGAGGTAATAGATTTACTGGATTTAGACACTAAATCTGGGTTGCTAAGACCATATCGATTTAGAATAGTATTATAAGCTACAACAGCTTCTTCATCAGATGGATCAGGAGGTGGTGGTAAATTGATCTCTGAAGGTGGTGGAGGGCGTGGGAAAAGAGCTGCATCATTCTTTCTCAAGATATATGTTCGTGTTGATGCAGCAAACCGCAAAGATTGGCACACTTCAAGCTCAACAGGGCTATCTTTGGTCAACCGCTCATTTGCCACAAATGTACCATGTGCAGACCCCAAATCAATTACAAAAATGCTGCAGAAGTTAGAAAACACAGGTTACAAAGGACCTTTGAACTTAACAAATTGCATGGGAGTTTTAAGACAATGGAATGAAAAGTTAATGGAGATGTAAAGGAAGAATATGGAATGAAATGTAATAAGAGTTAATTAACCTTGTTTTGTTTGGGAGTTTTAAATGAAATAGGAGGTTAACAGATACAAAATGATTAAAAATATTCCACCCTCTAACCCGCAATATGGGGGTTAAGAAAAATGAGCATTTGAGAATAATCAATAAACCTTTAACCTCCATTATTAATCAATAAACGTTTAACTCCAACTCTGATTTACATGACAAAAAACTTGCAAACGAGATTAAGAGCTGAACCTCCATTTGTATTCCATCCTTTAACTCACCTTAACCAACTCCTACGCAATTACTAGAAAAGCTAAATTATATGGGATTCAGAGCAAGAATCTTCTCCAAGTCTTGACAACTGGAAACATAAGTGGCAACATCATTACTGATGATGGTGGATAAGGCCACTCGGGAAGCTTTTAGATAGTCTTATGATCTTATCAAAATACAATTGACTCAGTTATGACCATTCAATAGATTAAAACTTCCCATTTTGAACTATAACTTAAGTCTTGATTATGTACGAAGAATCTCAATCCTAAAATGTACAGATGCCATACTTATCCAAACTTATGATACATGTCTAAAATTAATTATGCTATGTTCTTTCCTGATAACTTGGCAAAAGAATTACAAAGCGGTTATAGGGAAATATAAACATTACAGAATTGAGCAGCAAATACTCAATTACAAGACCAAGTAATGCAACATTACTGAAATTGAGGTAAGATCAAACCTTCCATTTTTGTGAGGAATAACAGCAGCATGTTGGCGTGAAACAGACTGATGATCAAGGACAAAATCACATGTATGAGATTGCCTCCCAAATATGTGCCTTTTTCTATCAAGATTAATCCGATCAAGAACCTCACCATCCTTCAGAACCTCAAGATAATAAACTCCTGGACGAGGCTCAATTGCCCAATCTGGTGGCTGCCAAGTTGACTGGCCCCCTCCAACCTGGGTTAGCTGCTGAGTCTGCCCCACCAATGACCCTGCCTCAGGCCCAACTGGTTTTTGAGGAACATATGATTGATGTTGATTTTGAGTTTGTGTCTGAGATTGCGAATATTGAACTGAGGGATGGGCAACTGTTTTAGTATCTTGTTGGGTAGTGGTTTTAGGAGCTGAATTGACAGTGACTGAGAATGGTTCTGAGGATTGAGCCTTTTTAAATCGTTCAAGACCCGCTCTACCATACATTCTCTGTTCTTTATACTCAAATAAGGCTCCTCAAAAAACAATGCTATAATGAGGATTTAATTTGCATAGTTTCAAGCAAGAACACAATCAACAAGCTCAGGAAACACACCACCCTCCAATCTGAAACCCTAATTTCAAATACAAAGCAAGTTCAGCTTAACTCATCTATAAACAAATACTAAATCTTTCATACTAAAACAGTGATATTGAACTTAAAAGAAGCACTTATCAATCAAAAGACCCATACTTTAGATGTATTTGTCGAAATCAAATCCAACCCAGAAAATAAAAAGAAGCATAGAGTATGGATCGAAAAGAAGTTAAACCCACTTTACAATTCCGCATATGTAATTGATTCTACCCATTGTTTGGTTCCCGAGAAATAAAGAAAAAAATTTAAACCCAACAGGATGATCCATCAAATGAACGTGAAAAAAAACCCCAAATTAGCGAAACAAGAAACAATTGGTTTATTGAAATATTGAAATCTAAATTGAAAGAGGAGAGAAAATAGTTACCCTAGATCGATTCTTTAATGATTCAAATTTTGAGGATTCGTTGAGATAGAACACCAAGGTGAAGAAGAAAAGCTGCGGCCCAGTGGTAATGCAGGTTTTTTATTTTTATTTTTTTTAATCTGTGTGACAATATTCGCCCCAATATTTTACCTCAATGCCACTAATATCCAGTCTTTTTCAAAATGCTAATGATATCCTTATTCAACTTATAGTTCTCAAATTTAATTTAATTTTTATACATTTTAATTAATTCTTTGTTTCTTTACAGTGAAAAATTATCCAAGTGAATCAATTAATAAACATGTCAATTAACATTCAATATACTATATAAAAATTATATAATATATTTATGTAAAATTATCTATTTTTTTACATTATTGTATTTTTAAATTTTAATTAAAATTTATACAAATTAATATATTTTCATTTGAGTCATATATAATCAATTTGACTTATATATTTTATTTACATTAATATTTAAAATTATAAAAGGAGAGGTTTGGCTACTACAAGTGAAGAAGAAGAAATTTTAGGTCATTTTTAGAATTATCTAAAATTATTAGATATTTTAGGTAATTTTTGATATTTATGATAATTGTATTTTGATCTCATAATTTTTAATATTTATATTTTAATCCTAAATCTCACTTTCAATAGTATTATTTTATATATTTCCCATTTCATGAAAATTTTAGGTTTTTTAGGTTATTTGGTAAAATTTTAGGTTAAATTATGTATTGTAAGTATAAAATGTAAAATTTAGGTACTAAAATATTATTTTATCTTTAACTATCTAATTAGATACTAAAAAGTCAATTATACTAGTTTTAGAATCTTATATATAATTATAAAAAAAATCGGGGTGTTATACTCTATCCTTCTTTAATAAAATATGTCATTGAATTTTAACTAAACATACCTTACTCATTAAACAATTGAGGATATCGGTTTTGCATATCGTGCTTGCTTTCCCACATACACTCTTCTATCAAGTGTTTTTTTATAGAACTTTAATTATTGGTATCATCTTATTTTGTAGTCGCCTAACTTATTAATCCATTATTTTGATTGACATTTCTTTATAAGTTGGGTGTTCATCTACTTCGATAGTCTGTGGTTGAAGCACATGTGATGGATCTAGAATATATTTGCGAAGCATAAATATGTGGAAGACTGGATGCACGTGATTGAATTGTGGTGGAAGTGCCAGTCGATGGGAAACTTTGCCAACTTTATCTAGAATCTCAAATGGTCTGATGTAACGCTGTGATGACTTTCCTTTCTTGTCGAACCTCATCACGCCTTTCATTGGTGAGATTTTGAGAAACACATGGTCACCCATAGAAAATTGAACGTCTTTGCACTTTGGATCTTTGTAACTCTTTTGCCGGCTAAAAGTTGTCTTCGTCCTTTCTTTAATATTGGGAACTTTCGCCATCATTTCCTTAATCAACTCCGGTCCTTTTAACTGTTTCTCTCCCGATTCAACCCAATAAACTGGTGATTTACATTTTTTACCATATAATGCCTCGTATGGTGCCATGCCGATGGAAGAATGATAGCAATTATTATAGGAAAATTCAATCAACGGTAAATACTGATCCCAATTGCCTCCAAAGTCAAGTACACATAGTTGTAACATATCTTCCAGTATCTAAATAATATGCTCTATTTGGTCGTCAGTCTGTGGATGGAAAAATGTACTGAAGTGCAGTTGAGTACCCAAAGCTTCCCATTGACTTTATGCACAGTGCATCAACTACCGCATTAACTTTGCCCAAGTGATACAGGATCTGACAATCATAATCTTTCAATAATTCAACCCATCTTCATTGCCGCAGATTCAGATCTTTCTGCTGAAGAATATATTGTAGACTATTATGATATGTGTATATATCACATTTCTCTCCGTATAAATAATTCTCCATATCTTCAATGTAAATACCATAGTTGCCATTTCCAAGTCATGAGTTGGATAATTTTGTTCATGCTTCTTTGACTATTAGGAAGCATATGCAATTATTAGACCATTTTGTATTAATACACATTCCAATCCAACTCTAGATGCATCACAATAGACAGAGAATCTACCTATTCCAGATGACAATGCTAGAACTAGTGCAGTAGTAAGATAATTCTTCAATGTCTGAAAACTCTTTTCACATTTATCTTTCCACACAAATTTCTCCTGCTTCCACATCAATTTGGTCAGTGGAGCTGCTATTTTAGAAAAATCTTTAACAAATCTCCTATAATATCCAGTCATACCCAGAAAACTTCAAACTTTCGTTAAATTATTAGGTAATGACCAATTCGCTACTGCTTCCATCTTCTTTGGATCTACCTTAATTTCATCCTTACTCATCACCTGTCTAAGGAAATATACTTCTGCGAGGTAAAATTCATACTTCGACAATTTAGCATATAATTTGTGCTCTCGTAAGGTCTGAAGACTATCAGCAGGTGTTCCTTATGCTCCTCTTTACTCTTAGAATAAACAAGTATATCATCAATACACACTATGACAAACTTGTCTAAGTAAGACTTAAACACTGGTTCATCAAATCCACAAATGCAGCAGGGGAATTGGTCAACCCAAATGGTAGCACTAGGAACTTATAATGACTATATCAGGTTCGGAATGTAGTCTTCGGTACATCATGTTTCCGGATTCTCAACTGATGATACCCTGATCTAAGGTCAATTTTAGAGAAATAACAAGCATCTTGCAACTGATCAAATTGGTCATCTATCGGAGATAACATATATTTATTCTTGAGGGTCACTTTATTCAACTGCCGATAGTCGATGCACATCCGAAGTGATCCATCTTTCTTCTTCACAAATAATGCTAGTGCACCCCATGGTTCTTGCAACTGCACTTTCAATTCTTTCAACTCTAAAGGAGCCATCCGATAAGGGGGTATTGATATGGGATTTGTGCCCAGGTAAACATCTATTTCAAACTATATCTCCCTTTCTGGTGGTAATCTAGACAAATCTTTAGAAAAAACATCAGGAAATTCATTAACAATCGGGATTTGATCTATCCATTTAGGAGCTGAACCAGTATCCACCATACTCACTAAATATGCCATATAACCCTTCTGCAGAAGTCTTCTCGCTCCAATAACTGAGATTAATTTAGTTCTAGCATCACATCTATCACCCTGATACACTAATCTATCTTGCTCTTCTAGTTGAAACTCGATCTTCTTTTCGTAACAATCAATAACGACATGATATTCAGTTAACCAATCCATACCCGATATTATATCAAGTTCAAGCACCGATAATTCTACAAGGTTTGCTGGTAATTTCCTACCTTCAATCTCTATTTCACATCCTCTATATTCATATTGCATATCAATACTCTCACCCATAATAGTGGTTATTTCCAGGGGTATATGCATTAACTGTTTATCCATACCCAATTTTTTTAGCAAAATATAGTGAAATAAAAGAGTGTGTAACACCAGAATCAAATATTACTTGTACTGGTTCATATTGTATAGAAACCATACCTATCACCGTGGTGTTTGACTTTGAGCTTCCTTTGGATTCACTGTAAAAACTCTGCCTTAACCTCGTTCTGCTAGAGCCTGATCAGTGCTCTAAATATGACCTTGCCCTCTGCCTCTACATCCTGATCCCCTGTTCTCATTTCATCCCATTTGTATAGTAGGTTAAGAAGCAACAGTGGTAGCTGGTCTATCGCCCCTAGGACAATTTCTGATGAAATGGCCCTGCTAGCCATATTTTAAACAAACACATGTTTGTAATTTGCACTCTCCATTGTGTTTTCTGCTATAAATATCACATGTTGGAAGATTTGATGCTGGTGGTGATGATCTCATAGTACCACGAAAAAACCCATATACAGTTGGCTCAACAATATTTTTATCCCGTCCTCATCTCTGACCTCATATTGGTTGACTCTGGCTAGTTTTGGCTCCTTATTCTAGTGGTCTAGATTGAGAAATGCCTTCACCCTTTTTTTGTTGTCTATCCATTTTGCTTTTCCTCTGCTGTTTTCGTTCTTATCTTTTTTCCTTATACCTGGTCTCAATCTGTATAGCCGTATCAATTAATTTTGTCAAAGAAAAAATTCCACAGCAACCAGGGCACTATGGAGAGAAGCATGGAACCTATGTATCAATCAAATATGCTTCAATAGGTGCTATTATGGTGGCATATTTTCTCAATCAAATAAATTAATCAGTATACTCTGACACTCATATTCCTCTGCCTCAACTACTCAAAATGGATCAGTCGACTGCTCCGTACTCCTTCAGTCAGAAATTCATCCATTAAAGCCCTTCAAAATTGTTCCCATGTCGGGGGGTGCATCACTATATAATTGATTCTCAATACGTGTAACAAACCATTGCCAAGCATTTTCTTTAAGCAATATACTCACCAACGGTCACATCCCAATTTCAGAAAATGTGACGGTTCTAAGGTATGGGGAAGGCATAAGGCCACCTAAACCCGTAGAACCATATTCTGTATTTCTACAGAAAATTCACCATAACTTCCCTACTTCTACAATCTATCCTAGGATTCAAGTCCCTCTCTTCATATTCAATAATAACACAACCTTCACAAATGAACACTTCTATTCCCTTATTCATCTCATACTACAACATGTATATCACATTTAATACCTTTTCCCCAATTCAAAATTTTACATCTCATTTACACAACTTCATTTTTTTTTATAATATCTTACTAAATCCTTCATTACAAAACCATAGAACTACTAAAGAAAAATTCATAATTACAAAATAAAGAGTCTTTACATAAATACAAAAAATTCCACTCTGGAGGAAGAGGGAAGAAGTGGAATCGCCTCTATCTACCTTGCTCCTAAAAAATATAAATCCACAAGAGTCAGATACGAATATCTCAGTGAGTAACAACATATTACCACACTTGTGGCTAGGTATTCAATGCTATTTAAAAGAAAGATAATGGTTCAATATACATATATACAATAATGAATATCAAATATTAATAAGAGGAATCATAGTCATTGTAAAGAACATCGTCAAATGAAATTTAAAGGTATATCAATGAATTGGTTATCAACAATTGGTTATAACAAATATTATACAATTTAATAATAAGAATAACAATGTATTTCATTATGTTGACAGACAATCAATATACCAAAAAACTCAGCAGATGATACATCTTGGTAGCATGCCTACATGGTAGTCATACTGTTGATCGGACTGCATGGCTAGAGCCTTACCCCCCTCTAGCTAGGGTCAGTCAAAAAGTACAATGTGCATAAAGTCTCGATGTATTATCATAGCCCTATCGAGAGAGATATCTATCATGTACATGCTTTACATTAATAGGGTTCATTACATAATGGCCTAAAGTCCATTATGCATTTATCAATAACATTAGCAATGCTCATATCAATAATGTAACAATAATTAAGTAATTATATGAAAGATATCAATTAGGTTTTCGACAAAAGATAATAAATCAAGTCATTCCAATGGCTATAATCTGAATTAATTAATACCAAGAATGCATTCAGAAGCAAAGTGAAATTACACATCTGTTTTACTAGAATAGGTTAACAATTCAATATCATATATATATCCACATTTGGCTATTTAAGAAATATGGGATTCAATAGATTATTCAATTATATGTAACGATAAATCCAATGAAAACATGCTTGAATGGAAACAAAATTCAAGCAAGAGGAACAATGTGCATTGGTCAATATTTATTAACTTACAAGGTGGTTTTGATAATTAGAATTGGGAACAATTACAAATGAAGTAATATATAGTTACTCACCTTACAGACCAAAACACCAAAACTAAGCTCCCTTCTTAAGCTTCCTTTTCTTTTCCTCTTGAAGTTATAATATAATTTAAATACAATTTAGGTTCAATCCAATGTTGAATTATACATATTCTAAAGTAACTTTGAAAAACCCCTTAATTATCAAAATCTCAGGTTTTGGCAATCCTAGTTTGTTTACTAATATCTCCCACTACACTTGTTCAATTGTTAAAATTCTTTCTCTTAATTAAACTAAACATCTCAGTTCTAACATATCCGAAACTGAGGCCATTTCGGTCACTACATAATTTATGGTGAATTTCTAAACTAGGGCCTACAACTCTGCAACCAGCCTGCAACTTTCACCCAAATAGTCTTCACTCTTTCACTTATAACTCAGAATGTAAGTGTCAAATTCCTATTATCTTTTCACAAGTTTTTAGCTAAGATATAAAGGAACATTTTTCATCTGAGTTTCCCTTGAATTAGATCTTAAGGTCTTATAAAATGCAAAACTCAGTAGAGTATCTCAGTGGAACCCTAACCCGATCCAGTCCTGATTAGGGTTTTGTATCTCATAACACAGCACGAATTTAGCAAAACTTACTGCTACACATATAATATGGACACATGTAGCTACAACTTTTATATTTTATGATTTTCCAATTTCTGAATTTAAGGCCACGAAATTGAGGGCTCAATATTCTATTCACAACTAGGAATTTCAGAAATTCTGAAATTTCAGAATTTCCCCCCAACACACAACTTCACACAACAAGCCTCAATTCCATTTCTAACCACTAATTACTTATATATAACCTCATATAAGGTTTCTTATACTATCAATTTGATTTATATTACACTAATTCAAAAATGAAAATTTTTACCTAAACCAAACTCTAACTCAATCTTCCCATCTAACATGTTTCTTCTAATTCTAACTCCATAGAAATACTACCCAACCTCCATTCTCTCATTTACAATAAAAAAAATCAAACTTTAGAGTAAGATGAAGAAATTATCTCTTGAGATCATTAACTCCAAATGCTTGATCCAAGTCCAAATAGTTTAATTAGAAAGGATGGGGATGATTATTTGTGAAGGATGGAAGGTTGGATCATGAGTTTTGGGTATGGTGTGAAGAAATTGAAACCCTTAAAGCTCCTACAATGGTGGCTGGCTATGGTTGGTTAGAATGGAGAAGATGACTTAATTTGTGCTAAGGGTTACATATATAGGTTTAAAAGTACCCATATTTACCATTTTGCCATTTTCAATTTAATTTCTATCTCATTTTTCCTTTAATTATTTAAATACTTTTTTACATTTAATTTCTCCCCTATATATTTTTAATACACTTTTTATAATGTCTATTTTAATATTTATTAAGGTCACTTTGTCAAAAGAGCTAGAATTATTTAATTAAAAATCGAGTTCTATGCGATGCTTATAATTAAGCTTATTTATAGCTTCTAACTAGAATTAATTATTTCATTACCTATTTCATTCAATTAAATTCTCAACTAAATTCTATAATTCCTTTTAATGTCTATATTTAATTGTCCTTTCTAACTAGAATTAATTATTTCATTACCTATTTCATTCAATTAAATTCTCAACTAAATTCTATAATTCCTTTTAATGTCTATATTTAATTGTCCTTGATTAATTTTGGTTATTGATTTCTTGAGAATCTTGAAAAAAAAAAAAAGAAAAAAATTCTACCCGATTGACGGTTCATTCAGTTTTTCATTAATCCCTTTTAAACTCTCAATATTTCTTCTTAATTTCCTTTTAAACTTGGGTGAGTTATTACACTCTACCCCCCTATAAATAAATTTGTCCTCGAATTTAAAAACAACAGTCTTACCTCAAGTGGAAAATAGTTGAGGATACTTCTGTTGCATAATGGATTCGCTTTCCCAAGTGCATTCTTCAGTACTTTGATTCCACCATAGTACTTTCACCATTAAGATTTCTTTATTTCTCAATATTTTCACCTGTCTATCCATTATCTGCTTTGGAATTTCTTCATATGATAACTTATCATCCATTTCAATCTCTTGAACTAGAAGAACATGTCATGGATCCGATAAGTACCTTCTCAACATAGAAACATGAAAGACTGGATGCACATAACTTAAGCTCGGAGGAAGAGCTAAGCGATAAGACACATTCCCAACTCTATCTAGTATCTTGAATGGCCCTATATATCTTGGTGACAATTTTCCTTTATTTCCAAATCTCATTACTCCTTTCATTGGGGAAATTTTTAAGAATAAATTATCACCAACTGCAAATTGTACATCCTTCCTCTTCGGATCCACATAACTCTTCTGTCTACTGAATGTTGTCTTCATACTGTCTCTGATAATCGGCACTTTCTCCATTATTACTCTGATCAGATCTAGACCTTCAATAAGCTTATCCCCTGGCTCATTCCAACATATTGGAGATCTACACTTCTGGCCATACAATGCTTCATATGGAGCCATTCCAATTGTGGAGTGATAGTTGTTGTTATAAGCAAATTCCACCAGTGGTAAATACTGATCCCAACTACCACCAAAATCCAGAACACACAATCTCAACATATCCTCTAATGTTTGAATGGTCCGTTCAAATTGCCCATATTTCCTCAGATGAAAGGCAGTACTGAATCTCAGTTGAGTACCCATCACTTCTTAGAACTTCTGCCAAAACTGAGACGTAAACTGAGGACCCTGATTTGAAATGATGGATGTTGGTACCCTATGTAAGCGTACAATTTTGTCAACATACAACTGCACATACTGAGCTACTATATATGTTGATTTAACTTCAAGGAAATGAGCAGACTTCATAAGTCGATCAACTATCACCCAAATAGAATCATAACCTTTTACAGTTCGTGGCAACCCAACAATAAAATCCATAGTCACCTGCTCCCATTTCCATTCTGGTAATATGATTTCCTGTAACCACCCTGAAGTTTTCTGGTGCTCAAACTTCACTTGTTGACAAGCTAAACAAGTAGACACAAACTTAGTTACATCTTTCTTTAACCCTGGTCACCAGTAACTATCTTATACTCATGATACATCTTTGATGCTCCAGGATGAATACTATAAGGTGCATAATGAGCTTCATGCATGATCCTTTCCTGCAGTCCATCCACATTTGGTACACACCATCTGTGACCCAATTTCAGTACCTTATTCTCTACTTTGAAATCGAAAGACTTCTCCTCTAACTTGTCTTCGTTATACTTTTCTACATCTTTCTTTATCTATATCAAGTCTGGATCTTTATCCTGCGAGGCTTTAATTTCTACAATCAATATTGACCTCACTTAAAACTGTGTAATCACAGCTTTTGAATCAGTGATCTCCAACTTGATACCCATATTAAATAGTTCTTTCAGCTGCTTGACTAATGGTCTTCTATCCACTGCTATATGTGACAAACTGCCTATAGACTTCCGACTTAAAGCATCCACTATAACATTGGCTTTACCTAGGTGGTATAGTATCTGACAATCATAATCTTTCACTAATTCCACCCATCTCCTCTGCCTTAGGTTTAGATATCTCTTCTTCAGAATGTATTGAAGGCTTTTATGATCCGTGAAGATCTCACATTTCTCCCTATACAAATAATTCCTCTAAATTTTTAGTGCAAAAACCACAGTTGTCATAACTAAGTCATGAGTGGAGTAGTTCACTTCGTGCTTTTTCAACTGCCGAGAGGCATATGGTATCACCTTGCCATTCTACATCTCCCACTCTAGAAGCATCGCAGTACATTGCAAATCCACCAGACCTAGATGGTAAAGCAAGTACCAGAGTAGTAGTGAGATGAACTTTAAGTTTCTGAAAATTATCCTCACAAGAATCATCCCACTGAAACTTTATTTGCTTTCTGGTAAGCTTGGTCAATGGAGCAGCTATGCCCGAAAAATCTTTCACAAATCTTCTACAATAGCCTGCCATACCCAGAAAACTCCGAACCTCGGTAACATTAGTGGGCCTGGGCCATTCAGCTACCGTTTCTACCATTCTAGGGTCAACTTTAATTCCCTTAATGTTGATCAAATGCCCTAGAAAACATATCTCATGCAGCCAAAATTCACACTTCGACAACTTAGCATATAACTTATGTTCCCGAAGTATGTGCAATACAATTCTCAAGTGCTCTTCATGCTCTTCTTGACTTTTTCAGTAGATAAGGATGTCATCAATAAAAATAATGACAAACTTATCTAAATAAGGCTTGAGTATCCGATTCATCAAGTCCATGAAAGCTGTAGGGGCGTTGGTTAAACCAAATGGCAGCACTAAAAACTCGTAATAACCATATTAGGTTCTAAAAGCAGTTTTCGGCACATCTTCTTTTCGAATCTTCAACTGACGGTAACCCGACCTTAGATCAGTTTTTGAGAAATGACTGATCCCCTGTAATTGATCAAACAAATTATCTATCCTTGGCAAAGGATATTTATTTTTGATCGTTACTTTATTCAACTGTCGATAGTCTATACACATCCATAAAGACCCATCTTTCTTCTTCACAAATAACACTAGAGCGCCCCATGGTGCACTACTGGGTTTAATAAAACCCTTATCTAACAACTCCTAAAGCTGTATCTTCAATTCTTTTAATTCCATAGGAGCCATACGATAAGGAGGGATGGAAATCATATCAGTACCAGGAATAACCTTGATCTCAAACTCAATCTCTCGATCAAGTGCTAATCCTGGTAAGTCATCGGGGAAAACATCAGGAAATTCATTTACTATGGGAATCTGATCAACCCCAGATACAGATATTCATGTGTCAATCACTTGAGCTAAATATCCCTGACATCCCTTTCGTAACAATCTTCGAGCACCAATAGCTGAAATGATATTACCCTGCACATCACCTCTCTCACCCTGAAATATAAAAGTAGGTTGACCCTTTGGTTTGAACTCTATCCTCTTCCCATGACAATCGATAGAGGCTCGGTTCTGGGATAACCAATCCATACCTAATATAATATCTCACTCCAGTGTGGGTAACTCAATCAAAGTCACTGGTGAGTTTCTTCCCTCAATTCCCACTCTACAGCCTTCATATTCCCAATACACTACAATAGTTCTACCCAACAACGTAGAAAACTCTAAAGGTGTTTTCATTTTTCTATTCTCTTTTCCCAATTTATCTATATAAGAGAAAGATACAAAAGAATGTGTAGTGCCAGTATCAAATAACACTTTATCTAACTCTGTTTGAATTAAAATTGTACCTTCTACTGTTACATTAGATGCCTGAGCTTCCTATTGGGTGATAGAAAAAAACTCTACCCTGACCTCGTCTAGCTGATGTCTGAGCTGATGATGGTGCTACAGTTTGACCTCGACCCCTACCAAGTGGAGGTCTATTAACATTTCCTTGCATCGTAGATTATGACATTACAGGTGCTCCCTGTGTTCCCCTAGTAAATGGATAATCTTTGATAA